>JAPDSC010122825.1:219997-235554 GCA_026290005.1 Latrodectus geometricus | reverse complement strand
ATTTTTGTTTCTTATTTAGTTTAGTTTATTTCATAATATTTTAGTCTTTTTATGGGAAAAATAATGCAGATATAAAGAGCGATAACTAAAACGTCTATGCATGTAAATCATATAAAATATGACCACAACCAAATCATGCCGAATAATTGAAATGACTTCATAAGATTTTACTATGTTGCACCCACAGAAAAAAAAATCCCTTTGCGGGGAATTGTATGTATAAGAATTAGTCTCTTAAATCTCTCTTCAAAAGAAACCGACGGGAACAAAAGAAGAACGCACGTGGAACTGGATGCTGCCCTAGCTATTTTCAGGTGTAAAATCGTGCTGAACGTCTTAACACCACGTAGCCGTGAAATGAGATGTTAAATCCTTCTTATAAGCTTTTCAATGCTCCGTAGGCGGCAAGAGAATCGGTTTTTGGCACGTTTAAGGGGATTTGGCTTCTTTTGATGTTTCAGCGACTTGGGCAATCAAGAAAAAACTTAAAAGCATATTGAGTACACGAATATGAGTAAATGAGGAAGTGGATATCATTATTGACATAGATTTCATGTCCATGGACGAGTTTTGATTTTATTGAATTTTTTGTCCAACTGAATTACTTGATTGTTAAATGAATCGCGTGGCTGTCAAATGAATTGTTATCTCCAGAAATTGTAATTTCAGGGACACATATGATACAAAAATCCATTAGAGGATAAACATTATTCCTGTAAAAATTGTGGTAAACAAATATATAATTATTCTTGTGCTAGATACATTTACAGATTGGCAATAGTATCAGGTCGTCTTAAAACGTTTTTATGGCTGGAAAGAAAATGATCCATTCTTTTAATAAATATTTCCTGAACTCGACTTCCACCGACCAAATAAGGATGTTAATAGTGTTTCAAAATCAATTTAAGCTGTAGCTTCTTGTTCAATTAGTTCACCTGAACAAAATGTGAATATAGAATAATAAAATATATCTTATAATAATTATTGCCGCTACGGTTATTAAAACATTTAATTTTAGTTTGAGTATCAAACATGCACATTTAAATTATCACAGATGTCTTCACAAAAATTTGTAGAGTTAAATGTTTTATTGTATTTTTTATATTGCATCTATGTCTAAACATTTTATCACTCAATGATAAGTCATTATTTGAATGTTTTCTGAAACTTTAATTATATTTGTATACAATTGTTATAATTCATTTTTACAATTGTTACGAAGTTACATTAATTACATTTAATATATATAATTAATTACATTTCTTAATATAATTAATCAATTATATTTCGTATATAACTGTTACGAAGATACAATGGAACACGAGAAAGAGTAAAAATTGTTTTATATAAATATTATATCATTTTACAAAATTCTGTTTCATATTTCAATTTTGTGCATATTATGATATTTTATTTTTATATAAGATTAACATAAGTTAAATGTTGGAGGAATAATTCTAAAGATTTTACGTTTTATAAATCAAGTTTGAAAATTTTCGTTTTACAGAAATTGTTTCTAAAAGACAAATTATATATATAACGAATGCTATTGGAATAGGTGATTGATCTATTTATATTTTTATAATCAAAGCTTTTATTTTTGTGAATTTTTCAGTTCTGTCTACTTACAAATGTGAAGAAAAATGTTACGACATTCTTGTGCGGTGTTTCTGTTTCCATGAACTCAGAATCAGCCAAGACAAACAAATTTTTCTTTTATTATACTTTTCAAACTTTTTCAAGTTCTAAAGCAAATATTATTTAACTTGTAGTATACAATTAAGTCTATTTTTTCCATAAGAAAGTGATAGACACTCTAAATGTATAACTAAAAATATAATTTTAGTAATATAATATTTATGTATATGAACTGTCATAAGAGAATCACATAAATAAATGTAAATTGGAAAATTTCTAAAATTTTCAGCAAAGGTTGTTATAAAAGCTGAATCAGACTGATTTTTTTTTTTTTTTTTTTTTTTTAAGTTTAAAAAATGTATCAATTTACAATAATAACCTGAAGTATTCAGAACAATATCACACACACATATAAATACAAAAAACAATTTTGTATTAGTTATATTGTAACATATGAATTTATAATACCGTCAAAATTTATTGACCATTGAATGTCTTAAATAAAATTAACGGGGATAATAACCAGAAAAAATTTAATATTAACTTATAAGTTAGCAATCCAGTTTTAAAATTTTCATGTCTCTGATTTAGTTACAAGGGATTTATGTCCAAAGGTTTTATTTCTAAATATATAATCTCTCATTATACATTAATATAATGTTAGATGTTTCCAAAAATTAGTGTAATTTCATGATAGGACATTATGTATTTTCACAGACCAATCAAACTAAGAATTGATGATAAAATTAAACTAGACCAGAATTTTATCATTCTTTCATATTTGAAAAATTTTTTTCAGTGACAAAAAACACTATCAATTTATTGTATTTTTAAATGAATAATTGCTGTGGGAAATATTAATCTTTAATACTTCACTTGATTCTACTGAACGCAAGAGAGCGCTAATTTGGTTGTAATTTATATTTTTGATATAGCTTAGTTTTTCTTTGTATCGTAGTTGTGAGACAGCCGTGTTTCTGATATCGCTTTTAAGAAAAATACTAATTATTAATTGGCGTAATAATAATTTAATGAGCTTCGTAACTGAGTTTCTTATTATTTATCAAATATTTCTTTTTAACTTTCAATGGCGTATTCATTTAAAAAATATCTGTGACTGCTGGAACCAATTTTAGTTTTAGTTTAGTTAGTTCGAGTTTTCTTCGATCGCAAAATATGATTTGAATCTGGGTTATGCACCAAATTTGATGTACACTGCAAAGATTTGCAAATGCATTTTGAATAAGAAATGCATGTATAGTAAATATATGCTATTTATCATTTAATTTAAAGAATATAAAACATGCAAGTTTAATTAAATTTAATTTTATCCTATCTGTGAATGTCCTTTAAAAAAGACATTTCAATAAATGTGAAATACGCAACAAATATTAATTTAACATTTTTTTTATTCAATATGATTAGAAGGAAGTAAAGACATTAATGCATTTATTACATAAGCTTCAAATAATATTCTTATATTGTTGTTTGTTAATCTTCTAAAGCAAACCTTAAGAACAAAACTTAGCATGAATTTTTAAGGTCATTGTTGATCTTTAAAAATACTTTGTATTAGTTGGTAATTATGAAAAACAACAAACATGACAAAAAAGGAGCAAAGTAAATACACATTGAATCATCAATGGCAAGAACTTTGAGATATAAATGTAACGTCTTTGGAACACAAAATAAACATTTCAAAACTTTCATAATAAAAATTAGATTATTCTTTGTCTCTTAGTCTTGAGAAATATTAAGCATTTTCTATAATGTTTTTTTCAAAATAATGAAGATAATAAACATCTATTGACAAAATAAGCAAAATAAATGCATTCTAAAACACCGACTGTAAGAAGACTAACATGCAAATGACAATGTCTTAAGGTCATCAAGTAATCATGTTAGGAGTATTTTAATAAAAATCAGACCATCATTGTTTCTTATTCTTGTGCTTTACTAAATAAGTTCTACTAAGTTATCTTCAAAAAAGGGAGAAGCATACTCATTAAAGACATTTGTTGCCTTTTGATTAATCTGTGTGCTTACATCAAAAGTGCAACAAATTCAAATTCTAAATTCCTTCAACGAACAAATTTTTATTTTTTATTATTTTTAAAAGCCTAGTTGTTTTACTAGATTTTATCCTTACTATAATTGCTCTTATGCTTACAGATACTAATGATAAAGTTTCCTTAATTAACTAACGAAAAGATTAAAAACTAGATAGTTAAAATTTTCTATTTTTAATATAACTAAGAAGTTTAATTTAAAAAAAGCTAAAAACATAAGAAATAAATTTTTTTTTAATTTTTTTTTCTTCGTTTATTTTATAATTTTAAATTCTATATTACGGAAAATTAATTTATAAATAATTATTGCTCAAGTATGTTTGTTAAATAATTAAAATTATTGGCCTCTGAAGTAAAATATTAAAATTGTAATAGATTAAAAAAATACTTTATTACACACCCTTTTTCATTTAAAGCCTTTTCTTTTTAAGTTTCATTACTTTTAAATTCAGACACATCATAAAAATGTTTCATTTCCTTATTACAAATCGTTTAAATAATGTTGAAAATATATAAATAAAAACCCATGTGCCAATGAATGGGTAAGAATAAAACCAATCTGTGAAAAGGCCAGTGACTTAACTCCAGGTCAACCTTAAGAAAAACAGCCTGCAACAAACACTGCCTGCGTATCAAACGAGAAAACGATTATACAAGGCACTTGCATGTAGCGAGTCGAACGAAATTAATTCGATTTGCCACGGATGCCTCATCTTACAAGTTAAGCCATCCTATTCTTAAACGCCAGTAGGAAGAGCAAAAAAATTAAAGCAACTGTATATCATCATTAAAAATTTGCTTCGCATAAATATGCAGACGAAGGAGCTGAGACTAAAAAATAAAAACAACAATTGTGTTATTAATAATAACAACAATAGTAAAAAGAAAGGTAGCTTTGCTCTGAAGAGGAAGGTGGGACGACAGGTGTAGAAAGTTGGTCCTTTTACGATTGCTGCGGAAAAGCCCAGCACTTGATCGGCTAACATCAAAGGAAACCGACTTGGGCGTCTCTGGCTTGTAATTAGCCGTCATTTGGACGGACTTCAAAGGAAGCCGCATTCAATATCACAGCTTTGAACTGGCAGCTCGCATGCGCCTCCTAGGTCTCAATTTGAAATGCTGGCGCCCCGCGAAAGGCCATGTGGCATGGTTTTGCAGCGGCTCAGGGACATGAACAAGTCTTGGCTAGACACTGCCCGATGTCCATTCATGGTTTAACGACACATTCCACTGTCTTAACAACTAAATAGTCAAAGATCAGTTTTATTGGTCAACTACATATGTTTTGAACAAATTTCGTATTATTAAGAGTTATATATTTTAAACGAAATTGAATTAATAATTTAATAATCAACACATTTTATACAAAATTACAATTTAGTAGTAATTAGTTAAAAGTTTAAAATTAACAATTAATATATAAGTCTTAATAAAACATGATTAAATAATATTTTTAAATTAAAATTTAAGTATTTAACCCTAATTGACAGATTATAATATAATAAAAAATCTGTTGTATTACAATATATCTTATCTAGTATTGTATAAAAATATGCATAAAGTCATGCAGCGTAATTCTAAAAATTAAATAAATACTAGAGACAAATTATGTGCACAAAGCTTATTTTATAAGAAACTATCGATAGATGTTAAAAGATATTTTACAAGACAATTACTTCAAGCTTGTTAATAGATTTCTGGCTGTGGACTGAAATGTCTCTTAAAAAGCCTAAAGTACTCCAGAAGATTGTAACTTGTAATAGCAATGTAAATTTGATCGTATCAAAGACAGCATTTATAAGAGAGTAAGGTTTTCTTCTTTCTTATTTTTGAAAAAAGTAACCGAAGTCTTATTAAATTCATGACATATTTCAGCTCATTTCTTGTAGTACTTCAGCTAAGTCCTATAACTAACTGATCTTCCTTTTGAAATCTTGTATATGCTTACACACATATAATCCAACACATATAAAAGGCTCCTGAACTCATTATTATTTTGCCTTGGTTATTCCAGTTTAGGGCGCTCTTTGTTTTTAAAGTTTACAAAACCATTGTGACGTATTTATTACAGAATCCTTTCTTCAATATATTGCCAGTAAATGTAGATTTATTCCATTGGAATTCAGTTGAATGCAAGTGATGGATAAGAGTGGTATTCAATAAAAAAAAAGGGCTTAAAGTCAATCCAAACACATGGATTGACTTTAAGTCACTTCATTTTTTTTAAAGTTATTTTCTCTTCATTTTTCCACCATACATTCCTGTCTTCTGATCGTACACTTAGCTGACATGCTTGTTTGACAGCAACTATAACACCAATATTGTTCAATCTGACTTTGTTTAAGAGTGAAGAGGTTTGTCTTGAGACACAGTCCTGTACTTAATTTTAGAAACTATAATTTAATAAACTTCTTAAAATTTTAGAAAATACACGTTGAATATAAATAACAGCTTTTGATTTTCCTATCTTCTTTAAAATCCATTGATATTTAAAGCCAACCAAATCCGAAAATTGATAACTAAATCATTATCTATCTATATATATATATATCAAGGATTTCACAAAATTAACAACATATGCTATTGGCAATTATTAACATAGCATTTCTTGATTTTCTATGCTAATGTAAGGGAGATTGCCTCTATAATTTCATACAATTTGCATCATTTGTTTTAGTATTTATAAAATAAAGGACTCTTCTCTCACTGTTGTAATTTTCAACAATATTCATAGCGATGAAATTTATATTTAGTAAGGCAATAATTCTTGGCTAAAGATTAGGACCCACTAATAAAAAATACCGAATTATAAGTAATTATTTGTAGAAAAAAGAAATAACTTTTTATTTCCAATAGTTTTATCCAAAGAATTATAAGGAATTTTGATTTATACTTCAAACAAAGAAAAAAATTTACAAATTTACAATTAAACTTAATCGTCTTGAATAAATGAAACGGTTCTGTTGTTTAACAATGACTGGAATTAAACCTTGGATTTTACACTCCTGTGCATGGTGTCATTAGTTCAGAAAACTAAAACTAATCATATTGTCTACTAGGCGATTTTTTCAGAATAAGGAATTATTCTTAATAATTATAGCGTATTGTATAAAGGAACATTTGGTGACCACGTAGTGGACAGTGAATAATCTTCGGTTTAACAGTTCATAGGGCTGAGTCATAATTCAATTGCAAATACATATATGGTGATTTATTGTCCCCTTGAAATGTATATTCCATGTAAATCAGGCCTTATAAATTATATCCGTTGAATGATACGATCAAAATAAAAGAAACTAAAATTGGAAACATGAATTTGAATTTTATTATCACTCAGTTATAATACTTGTGATAGAGAGTTTAAAGTTTACTACCATTTTACGCGAATTTTGATTATTATTTTATTTTTTACATTTTAATTTATTTGAAATAGTTGTTATGCTATTGTTTTTTATCATGGATTCACAATTTATATAAAGAATTAGTATTTTAGCTTAAAAAAAGAATTTGGGTTTTATAATTTGAATTTCAAATTAGTAAATAGTAGTAGTCTTATCAGTGCAAGATCCTTCCAATCGCAAATAACTTATATTAAGACCCTTCGTACATTTATGATTTTATTACAAAATGCTCTCTGTCTTACGCTTATTATTTAGTGACTTATTATCGCTTAAATAATATACGATAATTTTTAAATAGAAAAATCTGACACAAATCGTTTTCCCAAATATTTGAAGTTATGTTATTTTCAAGATAAGAAGCTGGTCAGTCTCCCTATGATTATTTGTTCCGTAGAGAGCTATTTCAGCAGGTATCTATGATTTTAGATGAATGCTGATTCACTTTCCAACAAACATCCACGATTATGCTGAAAGTTTTTTCTTCAAATTATCTAGGCAAATTGAAATAATGCAGGTATATTTTTATTTTTTATCTAATATCAAAAATCTTTGTCATTTTAGAGAAAAATCAGAAAATTAATTATGGAATTGAAATAATATAACTATACATACGAATTTAAAGAAACTGCCAACATTGGTAACAAGTTATCTCAATTAAAGGTGAGAAAAAATTACTTTCTACAACAGTGAAAAAAAAATATCACTTGATAAAATAAAAAGCAATCATAAAAATTATATAAAATTTATGGTTCCATCCTATAATACATATAAATTCTGTAAAATTGGGAATATAATTAAGAGTTAAAAGTTGTGCGATCATGAAAATCATGACAAAAAAACATTTTTATTTTAAGGATTTATATTCTTACTGATATTTAGGGGCTTTCTACCCCTTAGTCATCGGTATTAAGGCTTTTAGTTGGTTTTTGAAGTCAGACTTTTCATCCTGGCAACGATTAAAACTGCTAATAATTTATTAAATGAACTGTAAATTCATTGTGATAGCTTCAAATTCATAATGTATTTTTTCGTCCACATAAAATGTTCACATTGAGTATTTCAGGTGATGCCTAATTTCCAGTTTTAAAATTTTCGTCTTCATTGAGAAGTTTCAATTATTTAATAAAAATAATAATAACTGTATTTAGGGTTGCACAACTTACAAGCATTCACTACCAGAACTAACCAATCAAGCATCAGTAATAACTGTAATTCAACTCAAGTTAATTTCAGATTAAATGATAGACATAAGTACTTGTGTCTCCACTAAATGACAGTTTTGCCTCTGAATGGTTCAGTGTCAGTCTCTTAGTAACTTTTGAAAAGCCATTTTTTTATGAAATGTTATTCCTGGAGAACATACCAATCAGGACATGAATTTAGTTCTTTAAGTATCAAAGAATGTCTAAACACTTAAAAAAATGGTATCTCGCAGGCCAATAATATATATAAAGCTTGATAATATAATCGCATAAATATGGAGTATGCAAGCTATCAACTTTCATTCTTCTTCATGTCCTCGTGCATGTATCCAGGGCCATGGTGGTCCGGTTGGTTAGGGCGTCTTTTCTGTTACTAGAAGTTAGTGAGTTTGAATCCTGGGTTAACCAAAGATCCGTCACTAAAGATGGATAGAGCACGTTAAATAGGTCGTGGTTGCAACGTCCTCCAAGTGAAATAATACCTCTGGGGGAACAGGTCAAGCATTTCGTCATATTCTGCTTGGTCGCTGCTTCTAAATTACGAAGACTCCCACCCGACGGCTTTCAAATAACTGGTAGAGCTTAAATCAGGGCTATATACAAGGAAGCAAGCTGGTGCAACAAACTGAATGTACCCATTTATCATGATACTGTGTGAATAAATTAAAATTTATCGGAAAAATATTGCACAAAACTTAATTCTAGTCAATTTTGCACACACACACACACAATCCGTTTTATTATTAAAGATAAGTATGTCAGTTCTAAAGTGTCAAAGAAAGCCATAAAGAAAAGTCTGTTGTGTTACCACATCACTGCGTGCTCCTTCAAGAGGTATCCTCTATAAAACAAAAATTCCATGTTGTTCTGTGCAGCTGAACGATCGGAGAAAACAAAATGGATGGTAACCTCCTCTCAAACACTGAGGTCTTTTTGATGAGGAAGGAGACGACAAAACAAAATTTTGATATCATAAAATAGTTTTCACATGAATCTCGATTATGCACACAATATCACAATAAACATATTTTTATATCCTGACACCAAGAATAATGAAAGTGTTACCCCTTTTGGCTACAATAATGCATATTAAAAGGCAAATAATATTAGTTCGAATTTTTCCTTAATATAAAATGCATAAAATGGTCTTGAGTCACACAAACAATAAAAAAAATCACAGAAAGTTGTAACTGTAATATTTAAAAGATATTTTTTGCAAATATATTTTCTAGTGCCGAATATCTACATGAGCAATATTATGATTAATGTCTACTTCTTAAAAAAATATAAGAATCTTTATTAATGAAAATACATATCTCCATAAATGGTTAGAAATTACAAGATAGTTTTGTAAATTATGCATTTTATCACTTGGTATGATAGCGAAATTGGTTAAAATTCGTACTTTCTCATTTTATTACCTTGCTTGTCCATTTATTTCTTTTTACTTACAACATCCTTAATTAGTCCCCCCCCCCCACTATTTAATCTTATGGAAGGCTTATTTAATTCATTGAATGCTGATAAAAAATATTTATGTAAAATAAATATTTCATTCTTCATGACTTTTATATTCAATTAATATATTTTACATGAAGTACCAGGCCACTATTTTTAAAAGATTATATTTTTCATAATTTTCTAGCAACACAAAAAGAATATTTAAAAATATTGTGAATATTGCCTTAAAAAGATATTAAAATCTTACTGTGGTGGAAATATTGCTTTTATTACAGATAAAAAGATACAGGATAAATTTATAAACTAAACATTTTATCATTTAAAATTAAAAATAAAACGAAAACTCAGTTTTCAAATTATCAATTCTTCGCATTACTTTTCACGCAACCAGCTTTTACCAACAAGAAGTTATTTAAATTTTAATCAACCTGTGCATAATTTTGAAACACTGTCATAAAGAAACGAAAAGATATTTACCTAAAAAGTTACAATATTTTTAATTATCATTCAAGTTAAATTCCCCCATTTTACAGAATATAAAAGAGAGAGATAAAAACATTGACAATTATAATTTTATGTTATTTTTCAAAATACGTTTTCCACTGCGAGAAAAATACATGGAAATAGATATTATGAGCTTTGTTACAGAGATCAGCATTTTATTTGTTCACCGTTAATATCCCTGTAAATACTATTAAAACTTAGATCATAAAAGTAGATTGCTGTACAAGTTTTGTTGCGTTAAAATTACAAGTTAGGAATAACACAAATAATCCTGCGAATTTAATTTGACATTTTATTACATATAATTTAATAATTTTTAACTACAGTCTGATAAAATCAAATGAACTGAATGAAATGTTTAAAATAGCTAATTTAAGCTTATAAAATATTGAATCATACATTTAATTTATTTATGCAAAAATATAAATTAGACAGAAATAAAATTAGAGAACAACAGTCTCATGCTTTTTCTAAAAAAGAAAACTATTTTTTAAAATGTAATTATATATATATATGTATTTGAAATTTCTTTTTATTAAGTAGCAACATAAAAAAATTCTATTGATAATTTTTCCCGTGAAAAGTTTACTATAGTTAACTTGCAGGTGTCGGGCAGGGGAGAGCCATTTTCTTGTAGACGCATTGTCCGAGAACGAGTCCTTTACAACTTCATTCGGAGGCGGTTTAAGTTGCCGACAAAGGCACCCCCTGCAGTACATCGTGAGTACAGAGCTATACGATCCACATCGGTAGCGATTCACACAATGGTCAATCCTCACCTGTGCCCGCAGAGACTACTAATACTCCAAAAACCGCTTTCCGGCACGTGCCGAATACATTATCACGGTAGACGTTTTCGGCTATTTGGTTGATTGGGCAACAATTATGTTAGCACTTAAAACGGACGCCGAAAAGTAGTTCACAAGTGCGGTTCCTTTTGGGGATTTATTCACGGCTGTTGTCTTAACCGTTTACTGTTTTGTAAGCGTCGTTCTGTCGTCTTCTGTCTCGAAATTAGACTCAGTGGCGTTTTATGTTGCCACAACCTAATTTATTTCACCAACTATAAAAATGCAGAAAAAATAGCGTATATGATATAGTATAATATATAAAAAAAATATTTGATATAGTAATATTCCTCAGTAATAGATTTTATTGTAATATAAACTAAAAATATATTTAGTTAGTACATGTTATTTTTAATTAATAAAGGTTATAAATTTGATATTTGCCATAAAATAATCACTTAATTAAAAGTTGGACTTAAATTTGGAAAAGAAACTCGTTAATCATAAACATTAACTATATGTGCTAAAAAGCCCCATATATCACCAAACTATACGATAATATCCCTAGAATCAATCTAATCTTTTTGAGATTATGCAATTTCGTTCGATGAAACGAATATTATTAGACACTTACAGGGAAGGTAAATTTAAGTTTGACAAATCCATGTGTTCTCTTTTTGAAAATTTGTTGAAAAATTATTAATTTTCATCATTATTTATTAACTCTGAATCAGTAAAAATCAATACTTTATTCAATTTTTAGTTCTATTGAAAGTCTATTATTTTTAGGTATTAAAATATATTATTCTACAATTAATTTATATCTACAATTAATTTATTTTTACATTCTCCCTAAAATATTATCAAGAAATTTGTTTGAAATATTCAAATATAATACGGAAATAATTTTATGTCGTTTGACATAAAAAAGGGCATTCGGATTGGAGATGTTATGAGAGGAAATGGACAATTTAATTAAAGCGGAAGGATATTTTCTGTATCAAGAACGTAAGTATATATACATAACAAAAAACTATAAAACAGGAAGTCATAGGAAAACAATGATTTCATAAATTATATTTTTTTCAATATTTATAGTATATAATTACATAATAAATCAATATTTTTTCATTACTTTATGAAAAAATATTTATTTATTATTTAATAACAATAAGTTTCTCAAATTAATCGATGTTTAAATTTAAAAATAAAATGCGGTATTTTGATTCAAAGGAAATTCATAATTTTCTGCTGCATTTCATGTGCTTTAAATATAGTTATAAAAACTAAGCAAATTAAAATCTCTCGTACTGTTTTAGAAAATTTCTTCTCAATATTGATAAAATAAAAAAAAAATGAAACTTTTTTTAATTTTATTTGAAAAGAAAAGTTAACCAAATTCACCTAGTTCGTTTTGAATTTATAATAACTGAATTGTAACCATTTTTGACTGATAACTGAGATTTTTATAAACATTTTTTAAGCACTCAACAACTTTAAAAAAACTTCATTACATAATGTAGATTAGTTTGAGAAAAACTGTAATTTTATTACAAATAAATTTTGATAAAATTAGTCTTACAATAGGTATACATTATAAAAATTATTTAGTTATATTAAATATCTAATTATTAATCTAAAAAAATTATTGCAAAAAAATACCTTAAAAGATGATTAGTGTAACGAGTGTATAAGTGATATTAGCACAAGATGCACGAAATAAAATATCACTTAAATTTAAGTTTCTCAAAAAATGTTTTTTATACAACTTAAAAGTTAGTTTCGGCTGTAATATGAATGTATTTCTTTATAAAGCGCATTTGCTCATTATCAGCTTATAATATGAGATAATCTGGTAGATCGACACCGCAGTTTTAAAGTTCATTAGAAGCCTGTATATGTGTGTGATATAAGTTATAATAATAATTAGAAAAATTATGTATTTAAACTCAGGACATTTAAATGGAGAACTCTGTCATTACGTAAGTCGTTCTGACTGAAATATCTGTCAAGAATTTCAATTTCTACTTATCATCAGCATCATCAGTTATGCCTCTATATGAGGTTCTATTTGTGTTAATACCTCAACAGTATGTATCAGAACTATTGTACGATATTCAGTAAAAATAACAAATATTAAGTCTAGCAATTATTTTTGAACATAGAACAGATATTTTTCCCTTTTATTATATTATGCAATTAGTTGCCAAATTTTATCTTTCACATTAAATCTTGGAAATACTTTTGTCCTTAATATTATGCAGTTATTCATAATTTAACACGAGCTAGAAATATTCACTCTGCCTTTCAGTAATTGTTCGTGGGCTCAATTCCCACTTCACATGTTTGCAGGGGTTCATGTCCCCTTTTAAATTTTGCTCCCTGCACGAACTGTATCTTGTCGTGCACGGAGCAAAATTTAAAATGGGTCCCCTTTGGTTGAACTGTATCTCGAGAGCAAAATATGACAGTATATTAAAATTATATTAAAACTATAATTATTATTATTTAAGTATGTAATTGCGATTACTGTAAAAGTACCAAATTAATTTATGGTTGTCACTGAAGAAATTGAAGAAATTTTTTCAGTAATTTTTGTGGAAAATATAAGAAATTATTCATCATCAGTATAATCCTACCTAACCTTAAAACTAAAAATATCTATATAATCACATTTTAACTAAGAAAAAATTCAAAAACATTCTGCAGAAAATTAACCATTATTATGATCTGGCATAAGTTTAAAACCCAGAAAAAAATATGTATTTCAGAAATCATAAAGATAATGTATATGCCTGAAATCATAAATACGATATCGTTAACAAAGATTAAATAAACTTATGCTGTATATTTCTCATCACTTTGAACCAAAAATTTTATTTTAACTTTGCATGAATAAAATCTTAACCAGAAAGCAAATAAAATCTTATCTTTTCGCCATCACTATGAGCCTCTATAAGTTTAAGAGTAAAAAGGGAATATATTTATCATTGCATATTATTTAAGAAAAATTGTAATCTTGCTATAAGCTAACAACTAAAATTTTTTTGTAAATTTAAATTTGCAACATCGAATAAGCGATTGCAATAACGGTACAACTTTATAACGAGAATATCGGTTTTTGTAATAATTTGAAAGAGGTAAGTTTTGTAAATCCAATATTTGCTAAAATAATTTTATTATTTTTTTAAATAGTTTTGTGTAATAAATATTTGGTTTACTATATATATAAATAGTGTTTCATTTAACTTATACATCTATAGTATTATTTGAAATACGAATAAAAATACGGATATAATATAAATTGATATCAGTGGAAAGGTATTTATTACATAAACTATTACAAATAGTTATTTAACCCTTATTTTTAAATTTCTATAACTCTGGTTACCACTAAAATATCATAAATAAAATTGTATGTTTATAGGTTGAAATACTGTTTTGTATAATTTACAGTAATAATGCAATTATTGGACTATCGTTTTTACATAAGTTTTATAATGAGGCTAAAAAAATAGATAACATGTTTTAAAAACTATTATATAAGACATACAAAAATTATTTATATTATAATAATAATTATTTACAAAAAATGCATTTGTCAGAAAGAAAATTTTATTACTTTAAATTTTATTACAGATAAAATAAAAATTATTTTTATTTTATCTGTATAATGTATATTCAAATACGTTTAAAAATATTGAATAAAATTCCTTTCATATTCGATTTCTTAGATAAATATTATTATTTAAAGTATATTTCGAAAAAGTTTAAGAATCAAATTTTTTTTTTCAAAATTCAAAATTTTTTAATACCATAAATCAGTGATTTTATATGGAGCAAAATTAATGACATGTATGAAAGTTATTAATTTTAAAAATGCTAAGTGTGAATTTGAAAAGTTGAAGGTAAAACTTTGACACTTAATTTTATCCAAATTAATCATCTTGAGATGTAACAAAATAGAACAAATATCAATGTATAACCACTTTATTTCCAAACATAATAATAATTACATTCATAAAAAAAACAGCAGCAACTGCAAAAAAAAATGCATAACAAGAAGTGAGTTTATGTTATCAAGAAAACTTCCTTGTTGTGCCTAGCGCCATCTACCCTAGCATTTACAAGGAAGGTAGCTGTAATTATAGCCACTACAAATACAAATAACAATATTTAGGGATGGTATTAACTGTAAATTTTAATTTATGGAAAAATATATCTATATAATATGATTCCATTCTTTTTATTTTAATAACTCATCTTGATACTGCAACGCAAATTTAAATGTTAAAGTTAGAACAATATAGAAAAAAAAAATGCAGTTGTTGGAAGTGCCTTACCTAACTGATAATAATAATAAAAATATATAAATTTACCTCTAATTGTTCCATATGCTAAATCTCAAAAAAATGTTTAAATATTTATGAATTCTTATACTAAAAATGCTTGCTTACACACACACACACACACACACACACACACACACACACA
>JAPDSC010122825.1:193854-208580 GCA_026290005.1 Latrodectus geometricus | reverse complement strand
TTCAGGAATACTTTTTAAAGGAATTATTATTATTTTTGGAGTAATAAATGACACTATTGTTTTTTTCATTATTATTTAAATAATATAGTTTCATCTCTGATATCCACTCATCCATCACATGACGTCAAACAAAGCATTTCTTATTTCGACCAACCATTGATAAGAGGGTTTTTCTTTCACTGGACACGCGTCCAATGAGAATTTCTCTATCAGTTTGGCGGCATGATCAAAGAACTGAAATCCAGTAGCAAAGTGATCACAAAATAAATAAAGGGGAAGGAGGGTCCGAAATTTAGCCCCATACCTGAATCGTTTATACCTCCGAAGATTCCAGCTGTCTCTTCTATCCCCCCTCATTTACCCCTAAGCACTACCTATCGGCAAGTGTTCTTGCTTTACCAAAAGCCCCAGGCCTCTTTCGGCTTCTTTTGATGTCTTTAGCGCAAGCTTGCCTTTGAAGAGTTGCTCTTGTTTACTTAAGTTAAAAGGAAATAAAAGAATATTATAGCTCACTCTTGCTATAAAAACCCCTGAACTTGTGTTGGAACATCAGAACAGCACTGGAACTCAGTAATCTTGTGTCTTTTCTTACTTCGCTCTCCCTTCGAATTTTTGAACACTTCCTCGTATATTCAAATATACTTTCTCCCAACATATCGTTTTCATTTTTTGAGTGTTTTCTCAAAATCATTTTATAGGCTGATAATATTTTTCCAAGCTACGCTTTTATCTTTAAATTTCAAATTTGTTTTCTACTTGAAGATTAAAACGCAGACGATATTTTAGAATATTCTCTTCAATATTTCTTGCCGTACGATTGAAGAAACAGAAATTCCTTCTAAATCGGAATTTTTTCTTGACCTAATCATGTCGTTATTCTTGAGCTTCATTTTTTTCTTCCATATAGCGTTTTGTAGTCTGGAGGCTTCTATTGACAACGAACTCGATTTCAGTCTTCAACATATTGATTCAGTGAATCAGTTCGACAATTGGGCAGATTTAGCTTACGATTTCGTGGGAAATTTAACATGTCCTGACTCCATCCTAACCACCGAAAAAGACTGCCTTAAGCTTGTTTCAATTCCAAAATCTGAGATGAACTATTACCTGGCTGAACCGATAACTGGACAGAAGTACCATGCTGTCCTACCCGATGGATCTCTCACCCGCAATGATGCTCATGATGCTGTCATCGTACTGGATCCCTACCCAAAAGCAAATCTAGGACATCTTCTACTGGTATTCTTCGTTGATCTCAGCTGGACAGAGCTCCAGTGCGTAACGAATGGTGGTCGGTACACAGGTCAGTCAAATTAATACTTTTGTTTCTTAAATTAATTTCCTCAACAAACTTTTTAATTAAAACCAGGCATTGTATTAAAGTAAAAATTATCATTGAGTTTAACGATAAAAAAAAATATGAGCTCTTAATTTTGCAGTTAATATTATAATAGAAATAAATTAAAAATATTACATAATATAATTCATATTTATTGCTATATTATAATGTATTGAAGTTATCATATATTTTATTGTTATTTGATTATTAATAGAAATGAAAGTTTTGTTAATCAATTAATAATTTAAAGATATATGTAATATAACAGTTTTAAATTATTTATAGTTATTAAGTATTTAAAAGGAAAACACAAGATTTAAATGGTTTGATTGACTCATAATTTATTACCAATTTTTAATCGATTGATTAAAAATAAAACTGAAAATGAAAAATTATTGATCAAAAATAATTATAAAATTAAAAATTCTAGAATTATCTTATTGCTTTTTATAATTGCAGCAGAATTCTATAATTTAGCTATTTATATTTTTATTTTACCAATTTATTAGATGACTATTATTTTTTGATAATTTTTAAATTATAGAATATAAGCATTTACCGAATGACTAATGTGAGGTTAAAACTTATTTAGGTTTTCTGTAAGATATATTCACATAGCTGATGAAATATCTATATAAATATATAATATATATAAACACTATTTAAAATTCTAAATTATTAATTTTTGATTCATTCTAATTAAATTTCGTGCATGGTCTATAGAATAAATGCTTATTTTATATATATACTGAAATAAGGATTCTAAATTCATATAAATATTTCATTTGATAATTTACTTATAAATAGTTATTTACTTTAAGGGAATTTTTATTAAGAAATCATGTTATATTATATTTCTGCATATTAGTTAGTAGATCATTTTATTCATATTAATTCAAGTAAATTTATACTTAAAATAATATAAAGACAAGCATTTTTCAATAAAAATATAAAAATTAAGATTATATTATCGAGATAAATAATTATTCTCCATTAATGAGTGTGTCCCTTTTTAATCAAAAGTTATCTATTAATAAATAATTTATTCATTCGTATTTTAGACGTAACAATTTGTCTTCTAAATTATTCTGCTTATTTATTTCAATAAAAATTAATTTACAATAATTTCTAAATGCTCAATTGTTTTTTATTCATATCAAAATTAATTTCCTCCTTGTTGTAGAATTATAAAAAATAATATAGTTTACTAAAATTATTGAATAATTCTCTGATCATCTTTTAATTGATAGTAATAGTTCAGATTTAATTTATAGATAACTAGCTTTTTGATAATACATCTATCTCCTAAATTATGGTTATAAGCTGAAATAAATAATTTTATGCATAAAAATGAAAATATTAATACTCATTTATAGTTATTTTGATTAGAAATTCCTTTGCAAGGAAATTAAAATTAATTGATACATTTTACTTTTTTGTTCTATAAAAGTGAAAGAAGTTGAAATAATTATTTTTTCACTCATAGCTGAATTTAAATATTAGTACCTTTTAAGTTTATTTCCATTCTTAAATATATGTGCTAATTTTTGCAAGT
The DNA here is from genome assembly GCA_026290005.1 of Latrodectus geometricus. Taxonomy (NCBI): domain Eukaryota; kingdom Metazoa; phylum Arthropoda; class Arachnida; order Araneae; family Theridiidae; genus Latrodectus; species Latrodectus geometricus. Next base: position 205,686 of record JAPDSC010122825.1, on the reverse strand, counting down.
CATTGTTATCAGATGTAAAAAAAAATCATGTTAAAATGCATGAAGCATATTTTAAGGGACTATAATTTCTTTTTTGAAAATTTAAACTTACAGTTCAAACTTTATAAATTCAAACAGAAATGCTAATTTGTAATGTAATGCAGTTATAAATAAAATTAACTATTTAATAAAGACTTCGGTAAATTCAACTGAGTAACAGAAAATTCGAAGGATATATTTTATCAAAATGTTCGCATAGTTTTTAGGAATTGATAGAGAAGTTTCTATTTAGCAGAAGAATCTCAATTCAGTGTAATGGGTAAAAACACGCTTTCGCTTAACGTTAACCGCTTTTAGGGGGGTGCGTACAAAAGAACTTTTGACGCAGTTCATCTAAGTTGTTGGGTAGGGTACAGAAAAAAGTTTCTTCGTATGTTGTTCAACAAAAATCTCCACCCCTGCATTTTCTAAGAAAAGGATATTTACTCCCTTACTATTATCCTTGTAGGCTGCAGTGGGAACATTCTATTCTATGTCTTCTAAGAATTTAAAGAAAGACCAAGTTGTAGTACAAGTCTTATACAATTGATGATATAGTCGAGAACATTTGTTGCGGTAACCCGAAGTCCATTTAAAATAACATACTTAGAAGAATTTTCCAAACTCAGTACATGAGTGATTTCTTTCTTTTAAAAGAGCTACAATGTACAATAAAAGACACCGTCAAACTATGTAAAATGGTAATCTACATTTTCTTTTAAATTTGTCATGGTAAAAATGCATGCAGTTTATAAATGCGCATTTTAAATAATGTACATTTTAAAACGAAATTTATAAATATATAACATTTCAATTAATTTTGCATGTTCAAAACATCTTTGTTTTAAATGCTTAACCAATTTATTCTTCAAAAATCACACGATTTACATTAAAAAAATTCAATTAATTATGGGTTTCTATAGTTTATAAAAATAAAGAAATGTTCGGAATATCTTGAAATTTATCGTTATTTAGTATATTTAAATATTATATACTTTACTTCGCTTTTCCTATTTATTAATCAATTATAATATCATAATTATTTAGACTTCAAATTATTTTAGAACTTATTTGGTAAATCATTCCATTCCAATGAATTTGAAAATAATAGCGTAAATTTTATATTCTCATAACTATATAAAATTTATGCTGATAAAAAATTTGAAATTTCATTTGAGCTAAGAATGAAAGATATTACAAATGACAGCTAGAAATATTAACTAATGATGAGTTGAAAATATATAAATGGATATATTATGGCATTTAGTAGTATGGCGAGTAAGTAGATGCTTATTATAAAACAAAAACATTTTTAAAATATCTTTCAAATTGTGTGTATATTTTCATGATATTTACCATATTAGAAGGTTATGTCCTGATTAAAATTTAGATCTACCGTCTAAATTTTCCCATATTCTGATTGCAGATGATGGAGTGTGTTTCTCATTGGCTCTCAGACATCGATGTCACAATCTACTTAGACATTCGAAATGGGATGACGTCAGCAACAGAATTAAAGCTTGTGAAATTATGTTTTTCCCTTTAGTACATCCAGCAGAACAGAAACCATCACAGAGTTTCCAACAACTCAAATGTAGAGATGAGACCCCAGGTAATGCCTCACTCTGAAAAGAAGAGAGACAAAGATTTACAATAATTTTTTTATGTTTGATATCTTATGAAAAAAAATTTCTGTTCATTTAATTTTACATAATATCATTTAAATTCCAGGTTTCGCTCCTTGCCCTATCCTACGTCCAGAAAACAAAACAGACACCATTCTTTGTGATGCCATCGAGAGCAACTCTTACAGATGCAGCAATACTGCCGTTGGTCTTCGATGCCGCATTTTCGAGAGGTGTGATCATGCAGTCATGGTAGCCGGAGGATGGGACCGATTAACCGATAGACCAATGTATTTGGACAACCTCGCTCATTTCTATGACACACTTTCTCAAAATGGATTCCCACAGAAAAATATCAAAATTTTTTATTCCAATGGGCAATATGGCATTGATGGTAAGATTATTTTGGAATCAATTTGCAATATTCAAATATCTTACAGCTATATTTCTTGATGTGAATCAGACTTTTATATTTACTTTAAATGAAATTTGCTACTTTTTCATTATTTTTTATTGTTTCCCAAATGCATAATAATAATAATATCGAACCTCTTATAATGCTTATCTATCTATCTATCTATCTATATATATAAATATATATATATATATATATATATATATATATATATATATATATATGACATTATACTCTAAATTTAAATATAATGCTTTGTTATATTCAAATTGAAATCATTACTTAAATTAGTTTGGTTCAAGAATATTTAAACAAATTCTGATTTTCTGGTTGTTAAAAAAATGGAATCACTTATCATTTTCAAAATAAAAGTACTGACCAATATTTAGCTTAGAATCTGTGCTTAACTCTTTTGGAAAAATATATATTTTTCAATTAAACAACAATAGCATATGTTTATTTGAGATAGCAATCATTATATAGCCAGAATTATTTTAATATTTAGTTTATAAAATTGAACTCTTAAACTTTATATTAATATGTGGTACATAAACTATTATTATTGGAAATGTTCAAAATAATATTTTGTGCTACTTTTTCAGACAACATGGATCTCAAGAAAAGTGTCTTTTCCACCTCTTTTAAGCTGACCATGCGTTATCACATTAAGAAACTTTGCAGTGCCAGACATTGCGCCGATTCTTTTGTCATTTACTTGAACAGTCCTACACAGCAGAATGGAGCAATGCTACTTTGGGATGCTGACAAAAACGGAGTGGTAAGTTCTTTGGTCCCAAAGTTCAGATTATGTATTACTTCACGAGTAACATAACTGTGAGAGTAAAATGACTGTCACAATCAGATACCTAGAAATCAATTTTTAATTTAATGATCTCAATAGAATAGTTGTGACACGCTTTAGAATGACAAAAATATTTGTATTACAAATGCTAATTTTAATAATTTTTTACTTTTTTATTCAAAGTTTTTACATATTTCTAAAAAAAAATTTTTTTTTAATTGGAGAGTAGAATAAATTTTTCCTAATTTACACAGTAAAGACAAAAGTTCATAATAAATTGAGTAGCATATAGGAAATTAAATAAAAATTATTAATTGAGTACACTAAGACTATTTATAAACCACCAAACATTTACATGATATTTTATTAAATTTTTTTTATGATTTTTATCCTTAAATAAAATTGTATGATGAAGAAATTTTCAAAAAATATTCTTGATTTAAAGTGTTGTTTTAATTTGTGTTTTTTCAAGTTTTATAACATAAATATACCATTTTTAAAAAAAAGTTAATTAGATAAATATATTAACTTATTTCAATTTTGACAAAAAAAATCTCTCAATTAAAAAAAAGTTAAATTTAAATACTAGCTTAGCACTGAATATATATCTGGTTACAGGTTATTTATTAAACAAAATAGCATTTATTTTTACTAATAAAATATTTCTACTTCCTCCGATGTATGAAAGTTATTAATATTAATGATTAAGGCAAAGTAATTAAATTTAATAAATTTACAATTAAATTAATAAGATATTTAGCAAAGTGAATAAAGGATTAACGTGAATGGGGCATTATCTTTAGCAGTAATGCCACGTATAGCTAAAATGTTTAATTAACATTGATTACCTAGTTAACATTACTTTTCTAATTAACATTGAATAGTGTTAATATTGCTTTTAAGAACTGTACAAAAATAACACATGTTAATATTATTCTACATAATTCGTCCTCTTGCATAAAGTTCCACAAAGCAATATTTGTGAAATTTTATTCTATTGGACATTTGTAGTCTTTTTGTAGCCAATATAAAATATTCCTAGAAAGAAGTTCTACTTTATTAAAAAACTCTCTTTAAATAATGAATCACGGTAAAATATTAATTAGCTATGATTTGATTCATATTTATGGTTTCAATACATATTAAAGTAATATTTGTTTTATAAAACTGAATGTGAATTATAATTCCAGGCTGACGAGAGTGAAGTGTACACAATTAAAGAGTTTCTGTCCGACATCGAAGAGTGTACTGCACAGCAAGTGTACATCATTGCTGACCAAAACTATGCAGGAAAACTTGTACACGCATTACAGCATTCGAGCAAGCATGACAACGTCTTCGCCTACGCTAGCAGTCAATCTCATGAATATTCTTGGAACGGAGAATTCACTGACCTTTGGACATCATTCAATCACAGAGATGAATGCATGGGAAACATCAATGAGGTAAGTGGTGACTCTTAGATGATTCTATTTACTGATTTTTAAGATGATTCGATTTAAAGATTTAAGATCAGTTTATTTTTCTCAAAACCAATATCCTTTAAAATATTCCGCGTAAAATGAAATGTTTATTCTATTTTACATAAACTTGAAATTATATAAATATATTTCAAGGATATTATACATTGTTTCATACTAAATTAGGAATTAAATTAAAAGTCAAGTTATATATAAAAAGAAACTTCTTTTAAAACTAAATTTAAAATGAATTGAAAATAATTTTATATTAAATATAATACTTTCCATAATATAATTTATAATACAATTCACTGACTTTAATAAAATCAGATTTAATACTGTTTGTTTTTCCCTTATATAGTTGATTTTAATTTTTTAAATTTAAAAATACTTAAAGTACTGTTTACCTTGAATAAGATGAAAAAATGATTAGAAAATAAGAGATAAAATGCTTTACTGATATGCATTGAGATTATATTGTTCTATAATATATATTTATATGTGTGTGTAGCACTGAAAAGTAATTAAAATGTTTAAATATTCAAATCTTATTAGTAAATTAAGATGATTTTTTTATTATTTTACACAAAAATAAAAATATTAATTATAAATCCTTATTGTTTTCATCAATTCATTATTTTATTTTTTAGGCTGTGAAAGTATTCATGAATTCCTCTGTCTCTGTATCGTTTGACGGATCAAACGGAAGTATCAACACCACAATTTTTGGCGCACCCTGCAATGTCAAACCTCCTTTCACAGACTACGAATTGAATAAGAGGTATTACGGCTGTCAGAATCTTCCCACTTACATCTGGATGAAGAAAGCAAGGTCCGAAGCTAGAATAGATTATCAAAATGCCCGTCTGGAAGACTGGTGACCGAACAGTAATATAATTCGTAAGAGTTGTGATCAGGCATGACTTAAGGTTATATTCCCACTTATTCCTGATTCCTCTAATTTCATGGTTTATTAAGTAGGAATCAGTATGGACAGACTAATCTTCTATTTTGTATTGCATTTCTTTCATAAATTGCAGAAAAGTTTTAAAATAATTACAATTACATTATTCATGATTAAAAAAAAACTCAACAAGATAAAAGAAAAACAGAAATGGAGGAAGGATTCAATAAACGATATCCAGAAATTCGCTTATGAATAAAAAATCGTTCATCAAAATAAATTGTTATTCGATTTTCTTTTCTCGAACGATGGCAACAGCTGTTTTTAACAGATGATTCGTAGGAACATTTCTTTTTGGCAAGCGATAAACGAGATTAAATTCAGTCTTTCTATTAGTTATTTCTTTCTTTCTCCAAGTAAATGTAAAAATTTTTTCACAAAAGTTTCTTAAAAGAATAATAATATACTTCCTTGCCAATGATTTTAAAGTGGATAATTAAGGCCTTTTTGGTAAGCGATTTTTAAAAAAACGTAATTAGATTTTTTTCTTCCATATGAACTATTTTAAAAGTTACAAAATTTTTAAGGCCTTTTTTGTCTATGTCTTTTTTAACTTATAGTTCCTAAATATTGATAAATCACATAAAATAAGATAAATTTCGACAAACTGAATTTACAAATTTATTGTAATTTATCTTATTTTATTGTCATAGAGTTTATTTGAGTGTAATATAAGCAATTATATTGTAAATATATTCGTGTGCCCATTCATATGTGAAGATGCTTAGTTTTGTTGTAATATTAAAAATGTTTTCTTTTTTTTTCTGAATGTAAGGAAAAAGATTCTTTGAGAAATGATTTTCGCTTAAAAATATTTATAAAATGTGTGAATATAGGAAAAATATATTCTAGGAAAATAGTTTCAATAGAATATCACATTTTTTTTTTTTTTTTATATTTTAGTTTGAAGCAATAATTTCAGTATTAAAAATAGCATAAATTTTACAATTCTTACGAATCGCGGGAAAAAAATCATTTTACAAGTATTTATAACCACCTTATTCAAAATTAATAATTAGTTGAATAATAAACTTCCAATAGCATACATCACTAATGTGAATATTATGTTTCTAAGTCTTCATACATTGTGTTTCTATATATGTTAATAAATTTAATGATTGTTGTTTGTGCATATTGTGAAGAAATTTATTCTTCATTTAAATATTGTATAGGAATAGGTTTTTTACAGAAAAGGCTTAAAATTATATCTTAAAATGTTTATCTAAGTCCCACCTTCTAAACCAACTGTGATATAACTATTCATTTGTGTTTTGTGTTCTAGAGAATTAATAAATTGTACTGTATTGTGTATATGTTTGTAAATACAAGCTCTTTGTGCCTTCTTTTGTAGAAGAGGAAAGAATGTACATGAAATGTTTGTAAATAAATGTAATAATGCATAGTTTTTGTGTTAGTATTCATTATTTAGTTTTGATGAAGAAATCAATGAAAGTAAAAACATTAGTCTGAAATGAATAAAATTCATACTCTTATAATTATATGTAGTTAAATTTTTAAAAATCCATTTATCTTTCACTTTAATGTTTCATTTCTCTTATTTCGTCAAATGCAATATCTTTAGTAAAATATCCCCAAATACTTACTTTGGCATTAATTCCAAAGATTTCACTTTATCTCACTTTCTACATTTATTAATTTACTTAACTATATATAATTAAGAAGAAAGATTATCATAGTATTAATGTAAAATACTTTTGATAATGCGTGAAACAATTAATTTATTTCAATAATATGTGTAAACGTGCACACATATTGAAGCATTTAATAAATCTAAACATACTGTTAATTTTATGGAAATTGTTTTGTTTTATATTATTTATATTAAATGATAAAATATTATGGTTTGCTCCAAGATGTTTTTAAAAAAAATAATATTTTTTACTAGACTACAAAAAAGTTATCGAGAAACAAAAACAACTTTCTTTTTGTAGAAATTTATAACTAATAAATTCATATACTATAAGTTAAAGCTTTAGATTACATAACCTTGTGTTTTTTTTACTTGTTATTATGAAGTTTTTGTGAAAGTAAAAAGTTATAATCAAATAAAAATTTTTATAAGCTTAACTTAAATACCACTCAACTTGAGTTCTTATTTAAAGAAATTTGTCAAATTCACCCCAAGAATATGAAAACATTTAAAAAGTTTCAAAATTTAACCAAAAAAACTTTTCTATTTAAAAATTAATTGCTTAGCTCAAAATTTATCGCACTACTTTTTAAAAAAATGCATAAAAAATAACATAATTGAATCTGGGAAAACATGTGCAGTGCTCGTTTCTCTCTCACTTGCTCTTTAAAAAACTTTCTATTCAAAAATTGCTTTTGTTCTTATTCAAAAAATGATGAATCACACACACAATAAGAAATTCTTTGCTTAATTACATTCTTCTAAAGATAAAAATCTTCTTTTAATCCTTACAAAATTCAATTTGTAGATTATATTCAATTTGTAGATACAATATTCTTTCTGAAGGCATTTCAGCTAATATTCTTATTATGTTGATATAAGCAAAAATACAGAAACATATTTATTCTATTAAATTTGAGGGCTCCAAGTGATTTCGGATCATTTGACATATTACAATATTAAAATTACATTAATTTTTTTCAAAAGTTTAACACTTTGTCGTTAATCGATACCTGTAGTAATGATTTTTAATATACATTGTCTAATAAGAATCTGACTCGAATCATGGCCAAAATTATCATGATTGGAAAATAGCAGGCCTTATAATTGCCTTAATCGAAGACCTTGGTACTGAGAAGACCTGTGCAAATTACAGGATTCAATATCACATTATTGATATGGCATGGAGATGATATACAAGTCAGATATTGATCCCTCCAGTATGAAATCTTAATTAATCTTATAAAATTCAAACTTTATATAGTACATTTTTAATTAATATAAATAAATAAACATATGGTTTTATATTTTCCATCTTTAAATTGAACAACTTCGAATCTTAAAAAAACCTACAAAAACTAAAGGCTGCTTTCAGACCCCTACTGAAATAAAAAAAAAAAATTGTTACAATTTTAGTTTTAATGATGAAATGAAGAAATAGAATTAATAAATTGGAGGAATTGTCGTGAATTTTACTTAAAATATAGAAAGCTTATAGTTATTTCAACATAGAAAAGAATTTCGCTTAATGCATTTGGGGAGAGATGTGATGGTGTAAATTTAAAATTAGTAAAGTAGATATTTGAGTAAAGAGGATTTCTATAAAAGTATGCATTATAATGAATACCTGTAAGCTAGGTTTTTAATCAGCTGGACTCACCATATACTAGAAGTAGGATTTCATTCTTTGAAGTAAAAGATTCAAATTGAAGCTAAACGTCTTCAAAAAAGAAGACACTTGACACCACGCTGTGGACTGCTTGATGGCCTTTTTATAACCATGGCTTAATTGCCACCTGGAAAAACTTTTTATAGATAGTGAAGCAAATACATGTGTCGCAAGGGAAGAAACTTGAAAAGCTCCCACTCCCACACCTACAAATGTGCAATCAAGAAACAGAAAAGCAAGACCCTTTTCCCTAATTCAATAAAGAAAATAATCGTAACTGGAAACATTAGCTCGGAATAGTGTTCAACCACTAGGTTAAGGTGAACCCAAAGAATGAGGATATTGCATTTTTGTTTTCTTCATATGTGTATATCGTGTTATATGTTTGAATTCTCTTTCAGGTTTCTTTCTTTGAAAAAAGTGAATACGGATAGGAATTTTATGAAAAGTCTGAAAAGATAACTTTACCCAGTGGATATTAAAAATGTCTTGCAACAGCATTCAGCTTTTAAGCTGTCTACCTAGGGATACCAAAAACTAAATTGTATTAAATTTGAAAGAAACTTAATAGCAAGGTCACTCTCTTATATTTTATTGGTTTATTAATTAAGATTTCACATATTTTCTTATGATATCTCTGTAAGTTTTATGTAATATTTAAATGAATAATTATTAAACAATATTAATATTTAATAAATATGGAGGAGCCTTGTTTTCTTCTGGTTTAATCATTCTTGTGTATTGAAGTCAGAAGGTTCAGATACTGACCTCGTCGAAGACCATCTTTATACATTAATCTTTCATGAGGTTAAATGTCTCTGGAGATTTTATCAGCTCTCAAATTTTCATAGGATCTAATGTATCACTACTAATGAGAGGGAAAATAAGAAAGATGTGTATCACCTTATATGTTGACCCTGTTGACCAAAGCTTAGAACTACCAGACAATTGGTTGAGTCAAGAAGCTTCAAACAAAAGTTGAAATATTGATATAACTACATTTTGATCTAAGCGGGTTTTTCAACTGCTACAAAAATTCAAAACTATTTCCTCTTAGTATTATGATGCTGATTTTATTTGAATATTAGTATTAATAGAATTTATTTTGTGAGGCAAAAATTACATCAAATGGAAAAGGGACTGTACGACAAGTATGGGTGATCTATATCCTGAATATTTACACATTCTCTCGAAAATTAAGACTGGCAAATTGTACTGTGGTGATAGCAATTAAACGTACGTACGAGTAGTTCTAAATTAATTATATACTTTTCCAAAACTTGTTAATCGTCTTTTTACTTTTCTTCGTCTACTAGTAAGATTGTTCTCCTTAGAGGGGGATGACCTAAGTTTGATACCGTCCATTATTGAAGAACAAGGTATTGTTCAACAGTGGACGAGTGAAAGGATGTCCAGAATTTCTATTTGTGTAAAAGATATTGGCTGCGACGTCGCTATTTGTTACCTGCTTCCAAAGAATCACTACTAAGTTAGTTTTAATAAGGAAATTCCCCTAGATAATCAAAATGGCTGTATTATTTATTTTTATATTAATAAAATGAAGCGAAGCTATGAAAGATAATCCTCCAAACTACAATCAGGATCAAAATTAATTTTTGCCGAAACTGAATTTGAGTGGATATGGCATCGGCTCATTGCTAAGTGTTTTTAAATCGTCATGTTACAATGTGCAAAAGCTATTACAGAAAAATGTATATTAAAGTGAGCTTCAATAAAAATTTGAAAAATATGATTATGTGATTTGTTTTGATTACAAACACAGCAATAGAAACATATGTGATTTTTGGAAATTTCCAAAGAAGGAGGCATTTGAAAACTAGGGCTGGAAATATTAAATGTATTGGCTTCTAAAAATATTCACATAGGAACAGGAAAATGTGTGTGAGAAAACTGTGCGTTTCCTTTACTAAATTAATAATACAAAATTTTATTAATAAAAAAATTACTAAATTAATAATAAAATTTTATTTAAGTAATTCATTTTTCGTCAATGAATATATAAGAAACAGTCTTTATTTAATCTGTCAAGTTAGTTATATTGTTCATGAATAATGAATGGTATGATTTTTAGTCATTCTTCGTGAACAATACGTGGGATGTAATTACGCGCAACACTCTGCACATAATTAAATTATATCATGTGTGCAGAGTGTTGTTCCCTTACTTTCCAAGGTGATTTTAATGATAAGCGAATTTAGATAGAGTGATTGGAAATTTCAAAGAAATAACTTTGCCTCTATCAGGGTATGCTATGTTAGATCTGGTAACTAATTACTAACCGTAGTAACTTGTTCTCCTCTCCACTTCTTCGAGATACGAATGAATATGATATGAATAACTGAAAAGTTATTATTTTTGAACATACCTCACGGCAACTACTACAAAATGAATATACAAAATAAGCCGTATCTCGATTTTCAACAGTTAGACTATCAATTGGAATAAGTAATTAGAATTCTCTTGATTTCTCCCTCAAGGATGTATAAAATAATTTTTTTTAAAAAAGTTGTTTATTAACTTATTAATACTTAAAGTGTAATATTATCAATTATTGTAGACCTAATAAAAAATTATTAGAGGTATATTAAGTTTTTTATAAAGCTAATGTACGCATACTTCTTTTTAGATGAAATAAATCTTACTTCTTATTTCTAACCATAGACCTAATTATATTATTTTCGTTCATTATTTTATGCATACACACACGTGATAACTAGTATTTTTTCATAGATTATTTGAAAATTAATTTCATAGATTATATAAAAATTAAATTCATAGATTATATAAAACATATAATTTTCCCACATTAAAATTTTTCAGCCAATTTATTTAAGTTTTAAATTAGTAAAGAATAAAATACAACTATAATAGACCTTAAGTGGTCTAGTGGTTAGGATACCTGGCTCTCACCCAGGAGGATCGAATTCAATTCCCGAGAAAGGCCAACCTATCTTACATTTTTGAAAAATCGCAAAATGGGAATATCTCAATCTAAATTTCGTCCCTATTTGGAAATCTCTAGGACTTAAAGAGTGGGGCGTATAAATAAGAGAATGTTTATTCGCATTGAAATATATAAACTGAACATCTGTTTCACGCCATTAGAATTTCTTCAATGTCCAGTGTTATGCTTTCTTGAAAGATTTGTCATAAATAGTCAGCCATGTTCACATCGCGAATGAGGAAACTCAGAATCCTCCCAAATAC
>JAPDSC010122825.1:102809-193844 GCA_026290005.1 Latrodectus geometricus | reverse complement strand
GCCATGTTCACATCGCGAATGAGGAAACTCAGAATCCTCCCAAATACTTAATCTAATATAAGAGGTTCTTGCGGATAGCAAATACTTCTACAGTGAACACGTGAGATCTTTCACCGATCCTTGGAGATCGGTCTTATTATATGCTATAGCGATCCTAATCATCATCACTCTTAAATATTAGAAAGTCTTTTGAAAAACTCTTTACAAATTAGATAACTTTTTTTTATCACTTTTGGTTTATTTCAAAAGAAACCCATTTATAATTTAAAATAACTAGACAAAATATTCCAATGTCAAATATTCATTATAATTTTAATAAAAATGTTATTTAAACATGCACACACATATTTGTATTTTTTTAAGTAAAATGAAACTAAAAACACGGAATAGTTTAATAAATAAAAGTTGTTATAAAATATAGAAGTGCGGTAGTTGACACATTTAAGTAATATAAAATTAATTTTGAATATTTATGACCAAAGTTATTTTAAATTTTAAACATATTTTTTTAATAAACTATTTCTAAGTTGTTTGATAAATATAAAAAAAAAATAAGAATTCTATTAAAAAGTATGAATATTCCAAAATTTTGACGATTTGAAAAGAACGTTTCGAAAATCTTTAAAAATATAAGAAAACTCAAAACTTCACAGACCGAGAATTAAATTATGTTTTTCAATGGTTGGACCAGATAGCTTTAGCTACATGATACTTAAGCACAATTTAATTGTAAATTTCAGATAAGTTTTTTTCCCCCTATTTTATTTTGAGATTCACATTTTTTTAAATATTTCCTTTCTAAATTAATAAGCATCAAAACTTTTTTTAAAAAAAATTAGAGTTAAGTGTGATTTCAATGGTTTTAATATTCCATACAACATGGAATGAACGAAGAACTTCTTATAAAAGCTAGAATACGAGCTCTTTGGAAATACTTAGACATCTTATCTTCAAGAGCTATAATTAAAATTTATTTCTCATAATAGTTATTTAAAATATATAATTATTTGAATATTAAAATTGGCAACAAAATGAAAATGTTCATCGAAAATGGAAACATATGCAAACACACACAGTCATACAAAAAATTAACTACAGGAATGTTCCAAAATTCATAGTTTTGTACCTAACTTAAACTTTTAACAGTCGAAAGGAAATTATAAACAATTCTTAATGCGATTACTAGAATTAGGCATTTTCTCTATCATATGAAAATAAAATACAATAATTGAAAGAAAAATTTATTTATAAGAATTCTTAAAATAACTGAATTAAAAAAAACGATGCATAGGACATCAGTGCAAATTAAAAGATAAATAAAATAAATATATTTAATAAGGATTATAGACTGAATGAGTTTTTCATTCATAAGTTGATTTGATTTTTGAATAGTTATTGAGATGCAACAGTGTAAATGACACCACGATTTTCTTCTAGAATTGGGTGAAAACAATATTTTAACAAGATATATTTATAATAAATATTCGAAAATATCTGTAATGTTGAAATTGAAAAGTATTGAAAACTTATAATTTCAAAATTCCATTTTTTTTTTTTTTTTTTTTTTTTTTTTTTTTTTGATGAACAAGTTTTTTCTAAATGGATGTTTTTAAAGAAACATAATGCAATTATAATGCTTGTGTGAATCATTTGTTATGTTTAAACAATTTTTCACAGTTATAAAAAGTTTCAAATTAAGTGGTCTAGATTTGACTTTCAAATAAAAAAAATAGTTCTTGGTCGAGACTGTTCTGGTTCCAATTATCAAAAATGATTTCATTACACTCAATTTTTGTTATATTTATTTCATCATTGCCTTCTATTACACATAATGTATTTAACTTACAATGACATTTTACTAATTATTATATTTTAATATTTAATTCTAAGAAGAATAATGCTAAAAAAACAAATACAAACGTTGGCAAAGATTTTAGGCAATCACTTTCAAGATCGTTCTTTTTGATGCTTTATATATATATATATATATATACATACCGTGCTCTTCGCTTTTTCTGTATGTGGCTTTAGTTTCTAATGAAAAGCATATACTCTTTAAGAGGAAAAAAACTGCGATTTAGAAAAATAGCTATGTTTATATATACAATATATTTAACAATACTCACTATCAATATAGCTTTGTTCAAAACGCTTATTTGCATTGTTAAATAATGCCTCAAACAAATTAGATCATTCTTGATAATTCGCTAATTACGAATTTATTGCATGTTGAAGTTGGGACAATTTTTGTTTGGATTCCAATGCAATTTCTGCCTGCAGGAATTCGGAACTGCATAAATATTTATATGACAAGGGGCGTAAATTTTTAAATATAAAAATAATTAATAAGTATTGTTAATATGTTTTAAAAATTTCACTCTGAATGCAAAAAGGAGAAAATCTGATGATACACCACTATTTACTCTCTCTCTCTCTCAGAGATTACAAATAAGTAACAATTTCGAAAAAGGAAGAAAAAGCAAACAGTTCTGTTTTTTGAAAGACTATATATATATATATATATGTGTGTGTGTGTGTGTGTGTGTGTTCATACCATAAGTAACATACAGTAAGTTCGCCAGCGGAGCTAGAATCCAGAATGAAAAATTGCACTGCCAAAATGAAAAAGTGTTCTTTCTCTTGGAAATTCGAACATTTACATATGGGATGCAAAATAAAACTTTAACCATGGCATTTTTATGTAGCTAGTGAAACATATTCTATTAAAACTAAATAAATAATTTTACATACCTTAAAGGAACATTTTACATAGAAATAAAAATTGAAATAATATTTTTCAGCTCCTGAATTAGATTTTCAAGTTGATTGTCAACTGAAAAGCTAATTTTCTTCCTGCTAAGTACATTTTTTTCTCTGTCTTGTCTGAAAACTAGAAGATTCGCTAGCAAATAATGACGAAAAATCGTCATGAGAATTATGTATAGTTAACTTTCATTGAGTTTCGTGTCTTTTGCTGGCTTAATATGGAAGTTTCAGCAAAAGAGAGACAGATCAGATACTGATTTTGTCTCAACCGTAGGTTAAAATTACAAGGCGTTTAGTTGTGTTTAGTGTCTTTAGTCAACAATAATAGATAACAGAGAGTGATAGACTCATATAAATAAATCATATAACTTTTGATATTAATAACTAGATATACTATAAACAATATTGCACTTAATTGATTCTTTGGGGATTCTCGATTTCACCGATTTCAAAACGCAGTTGAAAGTAATGGGTCCTCTTAGATTCAAAATAAATGTCGCAAGATGTGAAAAGGTTGAAAAAAAAAAGATAAGACGTATTTTCTCTTCTTTTACGAAGTGACCATCAGTGAGTTAAGTGAGAAGCATAAAGATGGGAGATATCTAACAGTTATTGACAGGAAGGCTCTCAGCAAGACTGAAGCACTTCAGCTAGGCATACGTGACATTCGGTGTGTCGGCGTTCTTTCACTCATCCGGATGATGTTTGGAAGTCGGATCATCTGATGATAAGGCGGAGAGGGCGAGATTCAAAAATCGAGGAAAACCGAGGAAAAATAAACCGCGCGGCTTCTTTTCTTTTGAAGAACTGAGATGTTTTGTTTCCCTCCGAGGTGACTGGGTGATTATTTGATGGATTTTGGGAAACTTTTGTGCGTAACGACGAAAGTAGTGATTCAGTAATCAGATGAAAGGAACAATTGGGTACTGTCATGACAGCACAAAAGCACAAATGTGATCTAATCGGAATTAACTGAATAAAACTATATCTCATTTTAATTTTAAAAAATAAAATCATATTTTTTGGGAGTGAATTATAAAATTAATATCAGTCTTTTAATAATATAGTATCTTACCTATACTACAAAAATTTTCAGGAAAATTGGTATTATTTTTTGTGATTTGGAGTTTAATATATAAACAATTAAAATACGTATTTATAGGTTCAGCAATAAATTCAATTTAATAATTTTCTAGCAATAAAATTAATCAGAAAAAGACTTGTTTTTATTTTATTTTATTTATTTTTTATTATTTTTTATTTATTTATTTTTTACAGTTTTATAGATTAAAACATTATTTCGATATTCATTATCCATAGAAGAATTAATTTATTTGATACTTTCAGAGTACATAAACTTATTTTTAATTAGTTTTGCAGTTTGCTTATTTTATGAACCATTTTGTATTATTCCATCAATTATAATTTAAAGCTCTTTTGAAATTAATTTAATTAGAATTGATTTTAAATTGAAAAATTTGATTTAAAAATTTAAAATAAGTATGAGTATTTCATTTAAAATAATTTACATTTGCGCATTATAGATTTGATATTTATTATTTAAAAACGAATTTTAACTATGATTTTCACATGATCACTTAATTAATGATGATTGGAATCATAATTTTTTATAAATGGCTAATTTGTACATAAATGTTTTGAAATATGATGCTCAGTGTCGAAGGATATCAAATGTAAATCCTATATAGTTAAATATGAAATAACAATTACACTGCAAATGATTATATTATATATTAGTAATATTGTGTATGCTATTGAATATATAACCTTAACAAGAAATACTCTTAATGTATTTACTATCAAGAAGCTCATATAATATCAATTATTATATCAAACTTCTAATTTTGAATTTTCAAATTTTGCATTTCTTATAAAAGTTGCTTAAAAAACATTTATAAGAATTTTAAAAAATGCAGTTTATGTTCCTGGGCGGCGCAGAAATGTTCAAACATTGACTTACATTGAGTTATACATTGAGTTAAGTATTGAGTTAATCGTTTGTTAAAGTCATTTTCTTACATGCCATAGATTTTGTCTAAAACAAATATTTTCAAATCGAAAAAAATACAATGAATTTTTAAGAGTAATTTAGAAAAAGGTTACTAATTTTACTTTTTAAATTTAACAATTCAGAATGAAATAAGCATGGTATATGAGCCAGCTGAAGCGTATATTTTGTAAATTGGTGGGCAAAACTTATTAAAATTAAAAAATATATTCATCTAATCTAAATTTGTTTTCAATTATAAATATAGACCTAATTTTATCAAAAAGATAAATTATCTAAACTTAATATCTACACATTTACCTTAGCACAAATAGTTTACAAATTAGTACAATTTTTAAATAAACTATAGTAGTAGTTACCCATCCTATTCGTTTTCCAAGTTCTGTTATATGTATATATTGCTCTTATATAAAAAAACTATATTCAATAATAATCTTAAAATTCCTTTAAATCAAATAATTTTTATTGTTGTGATAATGTTTGTCATTGACAATTTTTTTTTTTTTTTTTTTTTTTTTTTTTTTTTTTTTTTTTTACGTGCATGAAAACTAATTCAAACCGAAAATACACTTTTAAATAGGATTTTGAACTACTGTAAACATACAAAATCATGATAAGAATCAAGTCCACTAATTATTAAACTGAAACATAAAGCGTAAAATTCTTCAGCGCCAATTTCGAGTATACATCGGAATTACACAATTTTATACGGCAGTATAAAATAGTCGCTAAAATTTAAAATTTTCTTTTACGCTACGAATAAGAAAACTAATCGCTTAATCGCAATAAAAATTCCTCAATATGAATCCAAGTTGACCGATCTGTCGCTACCCAAAATAAATTAATTCAGTTGCATTTGTGAGTAATTTTAAATGTGAGTTAGCTATTTAAAATTTTATAAATCTTTATTAATACTATCAAATTATGGAGATCTTTCTCAATCCACTTATTTAGAAAAAAAAAGGCTGCATTTTGTGGGAATATTGTATGAAAATTTCTACTTATGGCACACTTAAAAAGTTCTAAACTTTGTCGGCTAAGATCAAAGGAAGAAGGATTTTTTCATCTGATCTGGCTGTTCCATTCAGTCCTAACACAAAAGAAGGGAGGCTCAGTGCGAATGACGCCGACATCAATCGGGATTATTCCCTTAAAAAGAACCGTATCAAAATTTCTCTTCTCTGCATTTAATATTAGCAACGGTTGGAAATGTTCCATAATGGGCCGCCGCAAAACCTACAAAGTTAGCCGCTTTTTTAACAGAGGGAAAAAATCCAGTACACCCATTCGTCATTTCCGCACCTTATTCAGAAAATCCCAGGGCAAAGAAAAAAATTTGTTTCTTTCTATTGTATATCAACAATGATATTTGAGCGAAACAGGCAAAATACAAGATATAAATGCAAATTAATCTACCAATAATTAGCAGATGTTTCTGACCAATTTGCAATGGGAACGTTCCCATATCTCATTTATATCGCTTCTATACTTATACGTTGTTTCTAAACATTTTCCATGCGTTCCGTACAATTTAATTATAGTGAAGAATACTGATAATTCTTATCATATTAATCAGATATTTATTATCACTTAATACTGAAATCTTTCTAGCATATTTGTAGCTTATACCTCTTCCATAATTGCGTGTTGCTTCATCACATTTCCAGTTTGTTTCTACTGATGTGATAAATGTGATAAATTCTACTAGGCAGATATTTGATGTTAAAGTCAAAATCTGTTTATATATGAATAATTTATATCTCTTCTATCCTTATGCGTTGTTTCAGCACATTCCGGATTCGTTTCTAATTAATTATTTAATAATGTTTACAAATTAATTCTATTTGCCATTAGTAGATATTTGTTATCAATATAAAATGAAAATTTGTTGACATATCTATCACTTATATATCTTCTGTGCTTATACATTGCATCAGCACATGTGCAATTTGTTCTATCAAACCCAATTTCTTAAACAATTAATGATGGTGGCAAATGTAAATAATTCCATTATAAGCAGATGTTTATGTTCAATTTAAATAAGAAAGATTTATGTGCCTCTGAGTTATATGTATATTTGTGCATATTATAGCAAAACAAGACCAGATTTTTTCCTATTTATTAAAGTTTTTTTTTTTCTTAATATAATATTTATCATGGTTGTAAATTTTCACAGGATACATTTTTTTCAATATTCAAATTTTACATAATTTATTTTTGAAAGTTCTTACATAGATTATTATGAGGATAATAATTTTCAAATTGCATTCTGTCCCGTATTTCAACATTTTTACTATTACATCTTTAAGTAATATTTTATTTATAATTTTATTTACTTTTTTCCGTTCAAATAATTATTTTTGATAGTATCATGTTTATTTCTAATTATTTTAAAATAAAAAAATGTATGAAAGAAATACAAGAACTAACGTTTTTAAATGAGTTTGGATAATTTATTGCATTAAATTTATAGTAATCATTAGTTTCTAAGAAATCGATTATATGTCTTTTCAAAATTTTCTCTTGAAAAATCTATTGCTATCCTTAAAATATTTTCACAATATTCATTTTCAACAAATTAATATACTCACCAAAAACATTTGTTCTTTCATTCCCAGTCTTACAAAGAAACAGTAAATCAACCAACAACGTTTTTGTCTTGAGAGCTGATCTCTTATGCAAATATATCTTGTACTAAAGCTATACATAATGCTTCAGTGAAAACTCATCACCTTCTTTTTGAATGTTGCTTTCAGGCTGAATTTACAACTAGAAATAGAATGTTTAGTTTTCAACATGAAACTATCGAAAACGTGAAGATATAAAGAGAAGTTTATTCTTAATTTTCCCTCTACAAAAGTTGTATAAAATTATTCTATCTAAAGGTCCTACATTATAATTTGTAGAATAATGATTAAACATTTCTTATAATTCTTTTTAGATTATGAAGAGTTTCTCTTATTTTTCCTGACATGTAAAACGCTTCGAACAGCAACATATTTATATTGTTTGAATAGATATGTGACAAACATGGTGTCATCCGCAAACGAAGATGCTTATGATTCCTAGTTTTTAGTTTGGAACAATTTAAAAGATATTGAAGTTTTGTTTATTGCCTTGCTTTTAATGTTTGTTATATGCCATTTGGCTAACGTATGTTTTGCTAACGTATGCATTATACGTTACATCTCGCATGTGTTTAAGATTTTATCATGTAGCATTATGTAATTTTAAGCAATAAAACATCGTCTGTTCAAAAACCAAAATTTCATCAATTGTCTCATATGAACTAAGGCTAAAAGTTTTGATAATTTCGTCATCAATATATATTACATACACCATGAATGGTAACAAATTTATTGTAGATAATGTGTATTGATAATATCATTCACTTATATTAATCTACATTAAAGAAGAAAATTTTTAAAATAATGTATACATTTTAGTAGAGTTCAAAAGAATTCAAAGTACGTAAACGTCTTTTTTATGACCAGTAGGCTAATGTTGCAATGAAAACCAAAATAATAATAATAATAATATATTTCACCTAATATCAATATAGACAAATTAAAAAGCTAATAACGTAATATCCATATCATTTTAATTCTCATTAAAGAATAGCTTATGGGTCGAAATAGAACAGAACACATCATCAAGGTTAATGTTTGTATATGATTTCTTTCTTCCATAAAGATGTAAGCAAAAACTCCATTGTACTTTAAAAAGCACATTGGAGCTAGTTTCTTCCAAAATGGAATATTAATTTAAAAATAAAAACTTGCATACAAATAATAATTTAATGGGTATTTTGCGCCCTTTTATAATTAGTCAGAATTACAGTACTTGGATGTTATTATAACTATACTACACTCAAATATGTATATATATATATAAGAAAATAAAAAAAAACATATCTCAGAGCTAGAATTTTACAACATATTTTTCCTTTTCCCTTTCAAAAGATAAATGAAGAAAAATATTACATAGTTAAAAGATTACATGGATTTATTTATCAAAAATTTTTCGAAACACATTTGAAAACATCAATCAACCTACAAATCTGCTGAAGGAAATGATATGAAACACATTTAAAAATACATCTAAAGTGGGTGTAGAATAGAAAAATATGAAGAATTCCAAAATAACAAAGAAGTTATAATGCTTATTTTGTCACTGCATTAAATTTAATGTAACAGAGATGATTAAAATAATCTATTTTCTTAAAAATTGATCAAATATTTTCATTAAAAGCCGATTTTTTCGTTATATCGTGGTACTCTTTTGAATTTTTGTAAAAAGGATGAAGCTAATCTTGAAAGAGATATGATAAGAATAAATTCAATATTTAATTTAACTTTATGGCATAATATTTTTTAATTATAAAATCTAAATTACTCCAATTTCGTTCCGTCAATCTGGCATTTTTTCACCTAGTTATATATTTATAGATTTTACATTGTAGGCATGTGACCTTAATATTTTAGGCTGAATTTTATTCCCAAACAGTGATTCAATTTTATTAAATGCTTATCGATAAGGAAGTCAGCGTCCTAAATGAAGAACAGTTTAGATGAGGGTAGTTTTACATTAGATTGCTTGCTATCTTATAAGGTATAAAAAAAACTGCTTTTCATCACAATTATTAAACTCAATAAAATGATTATCTCAAAAGTTTATTAAGTTTATTAAGTTATTTTTGAAGTTTATTAATTTTTAAAATTTCAACATTCGCAAATTTTGATGAGAAAATATATATATGTGTGTGTGTATATATATATATATATATATATATATATATATATATATATAGAGAGAGAGAGAGAGAGATATAGATATATATTATATTGTATACATTTTATTATTTCCATAATAAAAATATTTTTTTTAAAAATTTCATTAAATAAATGTTAACTTGTGTATGTGTTTTTTAACATTTCCTTTTTTTTATTTATAAATGCTCAATTTAATTTCATAATTTTATGCAAATGTAAGATTTTTTTAATCCTTTGATAAATCTTTTTTATTGCATAAAAATTTCATTTTCCTCACAAGTCATTGTCTTTATATCTACAATATAAATCTAAAAAGAAAGAGATGATTTTTAGTCACCCTCCCTTCTTCTTATTAATATATAAATCTTTCTACATCGTATGTTTCTGAAATTCAGACACCCTGCACCAAAAAATATTTATCTGGATAAATATGACTCAATACATATTATCTTCTATATTCTATTCATAATATAAAATATTTCTATAATATAAAATAAAATATATTTATAATATAAAATATAAAATAATATAAAATATTATTTTATATAAAATATTCTATAATATAAAATATTTCTCTCAATTATACCTAAACTTTAAAAGTGAAATTCACTTTCTGAAGCTTAGACATGTAAACAAATACTTATGTAATTAATTACATTTTAAGTTTATTTAAAGTTAAAAAAATTATCGTGTATGAATCGTTGAATGCATTACTTTAGTTTGATTTTGATAATTTATTTAACTCGTATCATAAAATTTATATATTGTGTCTGTATTTTAAATATTAATATTATTTATGCATCAATTGGATAATTGTTTTCTACTATTAAGATTTTGTTATACCTCTAATTTCGAATGTACCAGTTGAAGGAGGTTACAGCAAAGTATTACTTTTTTAGAATTATTTATTGTTTTGTTTTGAATTGAACTGAATATTACTTATTATATAACAAGTTATTTGCCTAAGTAAATAATGGTTAGTAAAAAAAAAATTTAAAATTGTAAGATGAAGCATTTTTAAAAATAACATATTTTAAAGTATAATATATAAAAGCATTATTTTAAAAATATTTCAGATAAAAATAATTAGAACGATTCCTACTTTTTTATAAATATAAGAAAATTAAGTGATTACGCTTATGAAAATAAAAATATACCGTAATTTATATTCTAAATTTTACAAAAAGATATTCTTATTATAACTGAAACTAAATATTTTCTTTTTCACTCAGAAAGAATTTATAAAAGGGATAAATGAAAATTTTGCTTATTTATGAGAATCTGCCACTTGCTAATAATGTTTGCTTGTAAAGAAAGGATTAAAAATAATAAAGAAATTCGCTTTTGTATAATATTTAAACAGTCATTTTTATGAGATAATTTTTAAAATGCGTATTTACTTTTTCTTAAGTTGCTAGATAAATATGAAGGAAAAACAAATTCAAGCAGAAATGCTCTATGAATTCAGTAGTATTATTAGAATGTATTTGAATTTGCTTTTAATATTTCAGTGGAATTAATGTACTTTGGCATATTAAAGCATCGGATATCCTTTATTTCGATTATTCCAGATAAACGTGCTTACAGATAATATTTTATTATTATGGACTAAAAATTACGTATGAAATAAAAAGGATAATTTTTCTAAATAGATAATATTTCAAAGAGAAGTTGTCTGAAAATACAAAATCTGTTTTTAAAAAATATTTCTTGTTAGGATTATTAAAATAATTCTTGTATTTTAAAAGTAGAAAAAAATTGCATTGTATGCTTATAAAAAATAAAATTGTCCTCAGTCATATTCATTTTAAAAAATTACTTCTAAATAGATAATGTTTCTAAATAGATAATATTACAAAGAGAAGTTCTCTGAAAACGTAAAATCTGATGTTTTCAAAAAATATTTTTTGCTAGGTTTATTAGGAAAATTCTTACATTTTGAAAGTATAGAAAAATCCCACTGTATGTTTATAAAAATAATATATCGTCATATTCATATTTGTTTTAAAAAAAATACTTTATTGAAGGCCTAAAAATAATTTCATAAAATAGTAATATGGCTTGTGAAGATTATTTATTTTTATTTAAAAGGGAAGGGTGCAATTTATTCAACAATGTGCTTGTGTGAACAATCTCCTTTTTATTTTATTTAATATTTACTTACATTTATCTTAATAAATATTAGATAAATTTATAAGTTAAAGGATTTAAAATTTAACAATGTTAAAAAGTCTTCCCACGCCGGGAATCGAACCCGGGCCTCCTGGGTGAGAGCCAGGTATCCTAACCACTAGACCACGTGGGACTTATTAAAATTTTGAACAACTAATTTCAATTCAGCTTATATTGAAATATATTAATAAAATATATTTAATAATTAGTGAAAATTAAAGATTTTTTTTAAATAACATTAATAAATAGTATATGTTAATATAAATTTTTACAGTCCGAAATTTCTACTAATATTTTCAGAAATACTTACAAATCAAATGGGACAGCTACAAAAATATGAAAGAAACTATTCTAATTGGGAATATCATTAAAATTATGAATCGTGTCATTGCTTTTTCAAGAAATAAATGTGAGTACAATGACATTAGATAATTTTTATATACCTGAAACAATTATTTTACAGCAACACCATATTATTATTACTATACAAAAAATACAACATTCAACAAGACTCTAATTTTACCATTAAAAAAAATTAACCATTATAAGAAAAATTTAAAGAATTCTAATTATTGATACCTATTTCAAGTCTAATTCTCAGTTTCGATGTAGGGCAGACTACAATGATTAATAATTGAATTTGTCTTAATGTATCTAGGGAACTAATTTTTGTTTATTTGGATTGTCAAATGAAAACCCTTTATCCTAGTATTCCAGATTAACACGTGTTTAAAGATAATATTAATTAATCTCAAGTCATTTGTATACTAATGGCTATTTGTCGCATAAGATAAAGCTTTATAGAGAAGCTGCATAAAAATCTAACTTGTAACAAGTAAAAACTAGTTACATTTAAAAATCATTTTAATTTTTTGAAAACTAAATTTACAATAATTTACATTCATAATTTAAAAATAATTTTGCCTTACATTAATTCACTTTTTGCTGATCTAGTTAGAAAAAGGGAAGATTTGAAAAGTATTCATCATTTGAGGTAAAAGATGAGCGAGGAGGAGGCAGGCTTTAAACCACACAAATGCATACTGTCTTGCAAAAGGGGTGAAAAAAAAAATCTCCATGGATAAAGCGGAAATGAATTGTGAACTTTGTTGCTATCCCTGAGAACTTAGGAAATTTTTATTATTTCTAATCAAACTAAGGAAATTAAATAATTTTAATTACTTCTTTTAGTAAACAAATTAAAATGTTTCTTTTAAATTCAGTTATATCTTTAATTGTATTTAATAAATTTATAAAAGATGAAGGTTTAAGGAAATTAGTGTGATAATTATAATTAAATAAGTATATTTCAAATTGCTTTATTCATATGTTTAAATATGGCTATATTAACAAATATCTTATTAAATGTAAAGTAGATTTAAAGGTAAAGAGTATATTACATGTTTTAGAATTTCAATAAGACAAATTATCAGATATGAATATTCTTTTTTAAAAAAATTCTTTGATTGTTATGTAAATCAGAAAACTGTTTCGAATAATACAAAGGTTTGCTTGTGAAAATATTTCTGCCACAAAATTAGTTCAAAATGATTTGTAAATGACAATTTTGAAATATACAAGTATATCCTGATTATTCAAAGAATAATGCTAATAAAAAGAAGTTTCTAATAATTATAATAAATTAATTGTAATTATTAGAAAAATCCTTACGAGTTGTGTTTTACAGTTTTATCTCATAAGGATACTTTGGTACTTGGTACTTTGGATGCTTTGGTACTAAAAGGCATTGCAATTTTAGCATAATGGGTTCAATGCTTAGATTAGTCAAATATCTGATGAAGAGTCTAATGCCTCTCAGTTGGTTAAAAATTTTTTAAGAAGGACACAATCTCGGGTATGAACTTCTTCATTTGACCATACATCAGAGCTACACCGTGTCTTAATATTAAGGTATAATTAAGCAGCCAGAAACGGAATGCCCTAGTGTAATGAACAGTATTTTTCAGATGAATATTTGTAAAAATGATGGTGTGATAGATATTTTTCCCATATTCCTTTCTTTGTAGTATTTCGACGGATATGATATAATGAAATATGTTAAAATTTATTTTGTATCAAAATTAATTAGTGTTCTTAACATAACCTTTAATAAGATTTAAAGAGTTAGAGGTAAACTGTTTGGAAATGTAAATCCTAATAATTGCATTGAGATTTTCAATTTTAACTTTTTTTCTGATTTGAACTATATAAAAAACTGTATTTTAGTTGAATGAAAAAATTTAAGACTAAAATATACAGATAGCAAAGGATTTAGTTAAACTTTGACATTTCCACTCCAAAAAAAAAAAAAGGTAAGAAACGCAAGTTAATTATCATACCTACGTGTGAAAAAGATTATTTTCAAAATGAGTTTTAGTGAAAACTTAAAAGGACAATAGAAAAATTTATAAGAGTAAAACAAAGCTAATTTTTAACTAAATATTTCCTGACAAAATTTTAGTATCTAAACATGTCCTTATACATATAAAGCTTAAGAATACATAAGAACAATAGCTGATTTTCAATATGCAGAGGCTGTAGTATGCACCACAAGATTTCAGTTTCCAGATATCAATTTTCGATTATAACAATTCACTGAATGCACAAAATTTTCTGAAATGGTTTTTGCTTTAAAAAATATTTCTTTAATAAAAATTATTAATGAAAAGCATGCATATCGCTACATTTAAATGAATCTGTTTAATACATCATTATACTTAGAATTTGGAATATCTAGTGACCATTTCATTTTCAGTCTTGAATTGCTATGTTTACTAAAATTGATTGTTTAATAAGATACAAAATACAAGTGTGAATGGAGTATTATCTTTGGGTATTTTTTCCTTGATGTAAATATACGGTTGTTCAGTCCCACATTATATTAATACTTAATAATAGATTTTAAATGGCTTGAATGAAGTTTTTTTTATTATTATTAAAATGTAGCTTTGAAAGTTTATGAGGCTTAAGTTACCTTTGCATCCAAAATATTGGAATTCATATGAATATTTTTACTGTACCACAAAGTGCTTATTTATCAACGCAACCTTAACTAATTCCTTTTTGGGGTTTGGCTCATATTCTGAGTAAATTCTATGGGTATCGAATATCTCCATTATAAATATTTCCCCTTTCTCAAAAATTTTCACTCTCTCTTTGGTGTAGTAAATTCTAAATGTAGTTTATCAGGAAATAAAACATCATTCATTGGTTTCTACATACAATAAATATTTTCACAGTTTCTTGATGGTAATCATTAATATTTAATACAATAAATAATAATGACTACAATAAATATTTAGTTATTAATTAAATCTACAGTTTCCAGATGGTAGTCATTAATATTTATTATAATAAATATTACTGAATTCAATAAATATTTTCACATTTAAAATACAAACGAATTTTTCACTAATTTTTAATTGATCCTTCCATTGTAATTTTGAGATCTTCTCTTGAAAAATAGGTTATGGAATGTTATTATTCGTCTAAAATAGCCAAAAAAGTCCTGAATTGCAAAAGAAATTGTAAAACAATTCTATTAACATTTGACAATTCGTTTAAAATCGAAATTTTTTTAATAAAATAATTTATGTGTCTTGATAATTTATTTCTTTGTCAAATTGAAACAGTGTTAACACACATTATCCCGTTCTCTTATCAATAAATAAAATTAATGAATTACAGTAAATTAATGTAATTTTATATATAATAAATCTAATAATATTCATCAACAAAGATTCAAAGGACATTGATTGGGTCATATAATGAAATTATTAGGAAACTACTAAAAATAAAAAAGGATATTTTTTGAATTTAATAAGTGTATAGGAAAATATTACGCACAGTTATAAGGGAAAATAGTCATAGAATTTCATTACATTAGATTTCTTCTAACGAAATAAAATACAAGTCATGATTAAATAAATTTCTTCTGCTAGCATGCAATAAACTACACAGATATAACTTATGTACACCAGAAAATATTAAGTTATCTACATATTAAGCAAATATTTCTCATCATCGATTAGTTCTATCAACCAATAAATTGCTATAGTAATTTTAGTAATCATAAATATAACTTGTTTATGTTTATGGGGTTTTTTTTTTTTTTTTTTTTTTTTTTTTTTTTTAATATATGTTACATGTCTTTTTGCATGTTTCAGAGTTCGAATTCCATATTTTTGCAACAGAAAATATTCAGTTTTCTCTTTATTTCAATACATTCATAAGTGACTTTATTTTCTTATTTCTAGTAGAAAACATGGTATTAAAATCGATCATTTCTGTAACAGTATGTACAAGGAACAAGATGGTTGTTCCTAATGCATTGTCCAAACAAAAAAACCAGTAACCTTTTGGGAAAAATCCATCAATATGTAAACCAAGATTTTGATTTTGGATGTATTCAAAAGGATCTTTATGT
Organism: Latrodectus geometricus; assembly: GCA_026290005.1. NCBI lineage: Eukaryota > Metazoa > Arthropoda > Arachnida > Araneae > Theridiidae > Latrodectus > Latrodectus geometricus. The sequence continues at coordinate 177,679 of JAPDSC010122825.1, read as the reverse complement.
GTTTATAATACGTGCTGCCATCTGTTGCATTGTTATGAAATGAATATCAAGTTAAAAGTAAAAGGGAATTTTGAAATGACAAAAGTGTTTTCGCAATTTTATCTTTTATACATCATCATTTTCTAGATCTATAAATCCAATTATGAAATTTAAATAACTTATATTCACTTTATTTAATGAGTCACGTTAAAAAACTACTGAAGTAAAAAGAGTTTCTCACAAAACATAAAAATATAACTCAAGAGTTGAAGATTTGTGAACTTATTATTGTAACAAATCAAAACAGATATAATTACAAAAAAAAGAATTATGTATTAATAATGATGAATATTTATCTTTGAAGTTCAAGGATCTGAAGCATTGAAATAGATGCTAATAAACACTAGAATTTCAACAAAAATATCGCATGATTTATAACACATTTTTATATTGCTTTAAGAAAAAAATATTCATACTTTAAAAAAGTATCTTTTTTTAAAAAAAAAAAAGTAAAATCTGCATTAATTATTCATTTTTTTTTCATTTCTAATATCAGAAGCATAATATTTATAATTTAAGTATTTAAAACTTCACTTTACACTTTCCCATAAAATTTAATCCCAGAATCAATAATTATTTGAGTAATTTTAATTTTATGGAAGAGAATAAGATATTCGAATTATTAAGTGGTACATAATGCTGAAACAAATGTGTTAATAAAATAAATAAGGACACATATAAAATTCAAGAAAACTACAGCTGTAATTAAAACATTGATACATAACTGAATTTTTCATAAATCATATTTAGAAATTATATGTAACGTTTAATAAGTCTAAAATGCTAACATATTAACTTATAATATAAGTTAATTTTTATAAATTTTATGCAAATACTTAATAATGCATATCTAAAACTATAAACTGCTATTCTCCAATTTATGACTCTGAAAGAATGATAAAAAAAAAATCTATATGAAAAAAAAGTTTACTCCTTTCAAAAGTTCAAAAACTGAAAGTGAAACGATGAAATATACATATAAAATAAATAAATTTAATAAATATGCATATTTCTCCGTAGAAATTCATTGTAAATTATTTTACTAGTTCCAAAAAAATTGTTTTATTTTCAGCACGCAATTCATCCTATTTTTTAAAAATTTCTAGAAAGATGAAATTTATTTTCACAAATCTTCATCACCAATTAAAAGTACATATTCTTAAGTCAGAGAACAAATTATTTTTTCAAAATAAAAAAACAGCTGTGTTTCAAAAAAATAATCATAAATTCGGAATTTTTCACAAATTTTCTTTAAACATGAGGTAAATAATTGAAGTCTGGCTTCTAGTAATTTTTTAAATAAAAAAATTTCTTTATTGTTATATTCATTGAAGTGAATAAAATAATAGCGATTCTATCGTATGTCACATCACGAAATCTGCTATGCTGTTTACATTTAAAATACTACTATATTGGACGTTAGATGGCAGCACTACAATTAATAATAAATTTGTAGTGAATTACATGTAAATAAATCAAGAAACATGAAAATTTTAACATATTTATCTGAATACATGTTTTTTAATTTTCCAAATTCAAACAACTTATCATTTATTTAGCAAAACTGCTCACTTAATGATTAAAATAATTTTGCCATTTCCAAAATGTTATAAAAATGAAATGAAATATGAAAGCGATATTTTAACCGTTTGAATGCTGAAGAGTTTTCTTATATATACGCTAAAAGTGCGGAATGAAATGCATAGTAATTTAATTAAAATTTTTACTACAAATAAATAAATAAATAAAACATGCTCATTTTGCCTACCGTACCACAATCCACGGCTCTACTGCATAATTACTTACCACTGTGTTCTATTTTAATTCTTATATTATTAAAAATCCCAATTGAATAAAATTAATAAAAACTGCGATTGATATGAATTCAACTGCTCTCAACAGATGCGAAAATTATACTAACCAACAGTAGCGTCCGCAATTTTGGTGCATAACAAGCACTCAAACGGTTAAGGTTATTTTTAAATACTGTGAATTCTTTAGTGAAATTTTTGAGAATAGTCTTCGTTATCCAGTTATTACGAAAATTATTGAACGCCATTTTCAATTTTCATGTAAAACATTTTCTTACATTTTTTAAATTATCTAAAAAAATATTTTATTTTTTTAAATACATATTATTTTTCGAAAGAAAACTAAGACTTGATTTTGAAATACTAATTTAATACAAAACGATTAAAGTAAGAATAGTATTATTGAAATATGTAAGGAAAACAAAAATTATTATTAAAATAAAAGTTTTATTAAAACAACATTATTAACCGTTAATAAATGGATTTGTAATAATCAATGAGATTAAAATGTTTTATCAAATATTATATTTTATACAGTTGATATTCAAGAATTCTCACAGTTCAAGTGGTTGTAACTTCTTCCATCATCATTAATTTTAAAGTTAAGATTAATGAAAGAAAATGTGTTAATGATTTCGGCCGAGAGTAGCTAATTAGAACTAATTTTTAGAACCCTCTCTAATAAAACAGTCAATCCATGATAATTTTAAAGTACATAATTGATTTGATTAGATCTAATTTCATTAAAATGAATAAATAATATATAGGTTTTTGTGTACAATAAGCTATAAATAATTTTTAAGACTATCAATAAAATAAATATATGCTGCTTAAGCATCCAAAAATATTTTCCATCATCTTAAAAAATTCAGATAAGATGTAACAAATTGCATAATGAGCATCATCAAAAATCTTACTGACAGCTTTATTTTGCTTACAAAAAGAAGTATCAAACTATTATAAAATTAACTCGCGTGGTGAAAAAAATTCCTTGTAACTTAATATAACATTTATTTTTTATAGTCGAAAATGTATTTTTTGACGAGAAAACAATATAAAAACTGTTCCGTCTATTTTCGGAGTGAAGTCATACAACAGTTATGTTTTAAGCACCTTTGTTCAGGAAGGTCGTAATTAGTGATGTAGTAGTTAGGAAGGTCGTAATTATTTTATCATTTTCTTCATAGTTTTCTATAAAAAAAAAAAAAGCAGCATCAACAATTCTTCAAGAAGATTTTAAAGAAGCTTTAAACAATTATTTTTTTATAAAACCTTAAGAAAATGCCAAAAATTTAATTTCATCACTAATTTACAGAATATTTCTACTCAGTGGAAATAAGCCTCAAGGCGTCTAGAGGCAATAATATCTATGAATAAATAATTTAAGATTCACATTCATATTATGTGATTTAGTTTTTGCCGGAGTATTTATGCACTTGTAAAGGCAAGTGCCTAAATATTATATTATTAAATACTATATTACTAAATACTATAGTGCAAAATCAACATATTTTGAAGAAACTAAAGCTCTAAAGTTGAATTGAATCTGCAATTTATATTTCTGACTTAATTCTCAAATTTCAAACACAAAATTCCAATTTTAAGCTAAATCGATAGTTTGCTGTTTTTAAGATCATAAATGTTAAAAAATATCATAACCCTCTGATAACCTTCTATAATTGCTTTTAATTGTAAAATGCTGTGATCTGAATAGATAGCAGAGAATTTTATTGATCATATTTAAGAAGTTTTTCAAATATGTTTTGCGATTTTTTTTTCTAAAGTAATATTTACTATCTTTATTTGCTTTTATGAAAAGCTTTTATTCGATAGAGTCTATTTTATACTAGAAGTATTTTTCGAAATTCGTGCTATTTTATAGAAAGAAAATTGAAGTGTAGTAAAGAAAAGAGATGGCGAGCAATTAAATATTAAGTTAAATATATTGTGAAAATAATATTGTTTTTTCTACTAAAAATAAATGGCATTTTTAACGCAAAGTTACCATAAGCTGCTATTAAATTAGGCAATTTATAATAACATTAAATTTGTCAAATAAAAATTAATGTAACAAGGAAACATTCATAGGAATTAAAAATTTGCATATTCGAATGTACAATATAGTCGCAAGTGCCATCAGCGTAAAAAGTTTTTAAAGTGGGACTGAATACTAGTGCAGGTAATACATTGTTAATTGATTTATAATCACATCGTTATGTGTGTTTTTAATTTAAATTTAAGTTTTAATTTATCTTAGTTTTCATAAAGCATTCACTAAGGGGAGTTGTTACAAAAAAGGGGTAGGGGAATATTATTCTAGAGGATTTACAAAGAGCATTCCATAGTAATTGAGAATTATTTTTTACGTAGTGTAACACCATGAAATTAAAAAACAAAAATATTTTTTCAAAATGTTAGTTAAACGTTTATTAGTATTTTAATCAAACTAGACGATTTTATTTTCTTTGTTTCGTGCTTGTTTATAGAACAGTTTTTTATTGTCCTACAGAAAAGGAGATTACTAATTCTAAATTAAAATGCATTATCCCATAAATTTTGCCTTTCTTTGAACAAAACAATTCTAGGAAGAATTAAGTTAATGAAAGAAGCTCACAAGTGCAAATTTTTTAATGAATCAACAATTTTTAGATGGCACAGTGATGAAACCAAAAGGACAATGGCCTGCAGAATTAGTCCCTAAGAATGGCGGATCAGAAAATAAAGTGAATGGTATTAATTTGAACTCTTAATTCAAAACATTTAATTCAAAACAAAAGTAAAAATTCTTAAAACTTACTAAAACCATTTCTAAGAATGCGTCTTTTTACTATATACTACATTCTTAAAATTACTTTTTGTCATTTGGCCACTATATAGAAAGTCCTTTCACTGCCATTTTCTACAAAATATAACAAAATCTTATTGGCTATTCATTTGCTTGTTTTGCAGATGTCCGCAGCAGATGCTATTTTCCACTTGATTGATATCGGAAAGTTCTTTTTCTGATTCATATTCAAAAAAACCCTGAAAAGAAATTTATCAGTGGGTTTCTTTGTCAAAACTCATGTGTCGATTCATCTTTACTCAAATTGTCATGAAAGTATTTTTGGTTTTCTTCAGCCAAAGTGATTTCGTGCATAAAGCTTATTAGTCAAAATAACCTAAATTTGGTTTTTCTGCAACATCATCTCAAGCATAGTTTGACAAGTGTGTTGCGCTTAGAATGCAAATTTCATAGTACGATTCCAAGCCATATTCACTCATTATAAAAGCATCTTACAATATTTTCATTTCATTAATTTCTGTAAAATGAGAAATAGATAAATCAGAATAAATTTCACTCGAATTGCTTTAAGAAACTCAGTATTTCAATATCTTCTATATTATTAATGAACCACAATTAGAAAAACAAACAATTTTTCATTAAAATATCTATCTTAGTTTCTCAATTATAAAATGAAAAAAGGAAATAAATTGAAAAAAAAATCAACTGATAAAAATAAATGGTAACGAAGGTTGCATGAAAATGAGTTCGCAAAAACATCTTTCAATATTTTGTTTGTAACAAGGCATATTAAAATTATAATTCCGTATACATTAGAAACCAGATACAAATTCATAAAATTGTGAGTATCCATAAATTAGAAGTTCGTAAAAACGAGTCTTTATTGTAAATGGAAAACTTTTTTCTTTCTCTATGTACTATTAAACTAATCCAATAAAAGCATCTATAAAATTATCTAAGTTTATAAAAGCCTCAAAAAATGGTATATATTATATATTAATATGTTATTATTAATTAATATGTTGTGTATTTACATTTACAAAATATCAAAAAATTATTGTTTTTTTGATTTGCTTGAGTTTTATAAGATTTGTTTTTGAAATTGCATTTTTGTGGTTTCTATTTTTATCATGCAATATTTATCAGTTTTTCCTTTTAGTTCTAGATATATGTTAAGATTAAAACTTGAAAAGCTTTAATGAGCATACTCATAGCTCTTTTAATGACCTAGATAATGTGACATTAATTGCACCCGTATCGTTAAAGTTCAAAAGTTTGTAAATTTATCGAAAAATTCAAAAAATTTGTAAATTATTAGATTCGTTAGATACCAAAAAATAAATGAATAACATTCATTTATAAATAAACAAATAACTATCGAAAAATAAATGAATAACATTCATTTATTGATAAACAAATAACATAAATTTTTGAATGAGTAATGCTAAATTCTTTCTATTAATTTGCTATACTGTGTTGGTTCTACAGATAACTAAAAATCTGTGATTAATATTCTAATTTAAGCCAACAGAAATGTTTTAATTATTCAAGCAATGATCTAATTTTTCATTTTAATGAGTTAAGTTTTAGAGGGTATACTGCAGATAAGATAAATAGCTTCCAGGTGGGCTAGATAATTTAAAAAATGCAAAAAATTTCTGCACTTTAACAATTAATATATTTAACATGCACATTACCCATTTAATCTAATGTAATCTGAATTAGGAAATGAAGTACGCAGATTAAGTTGTTATCTTCTTTTATAATTGTCTAGCTAATGTGCATAAATAACTCGCACAATATAAACTGAAAAAGAAGTTACGAAACTTCAACCAAAAATTCAATATGTATGACAAATTAACTTATAAGCACGTGAACAATAAGTAGATTCATTAAAAGTTTAAAAAATAAGATAAGAAATAAAGATATAATTCGCCAAATTGCAATTATTAATTACGAAATAGTAAATGCGGTGAAAGAAAGGAAAGTTTGTTTGCAAAAACAATTGTTTGTTTCGATCCAAACATTGCAATGTCGCATCATGACGTCATCTATCTCCACTTTTGGAATGTACAGTATGAGATCGTTTCCTCTTGCAAACATATTTTATAAAAAGTTATTTTCTTTTGAAGTCCTTACACTGATTTCGAGAATTAACTTAGGTTTGTGAAAGTGCTTTATCATAAGAATCAAAAATATGTATTTTATAGATTTCATAATTAATTATATAAAATAATTTGCCAGCAGATTTTTAATCAATTGCAAAAAGGTTAGAAGACATACATTTGCTCTGAAGTATTGGATATTTCTTACTGAAATTATTGACTGCATGAAGCAATTTTAAGTTCAAACACTTTAAATTTTAGTTTATTGGCTTCACCTCAAATTTCAACTTTAAAAGTAGTTATCGAGTCTATATTATTGTAAATCAGTTCAAATTTTAAAAGATAATTTCGAATTTCTTGAGATAAAGGAGTTTAGTGGAGTTTCATCATTTATTATTTCATATTTTTTCTTACGGTATGGAGTCTCAGTGTGATACCTTATCCAAAGTGATTTAATTATATCTGGTATTTATCTAATATAGTATTTATAATCTAGAGTTTTAGAGTAATCTAGTATTTATAAATAACTTGTGTATCTTTATAAGACTTGTTTTCCATAGATAGTGCTGCCATCTAGTAAAGACATTAAAAATATACAAGGTTTCATTTTTCCCCTATTAACTTAAATTTTATACACATCAATCACATTACTTCATTTTAATTTATTTTATGAAATAAAAAATATATATGAGAAGAATCATAGAGTTTAAAAAATAGTAAAATTATATTTGAGGATATCTCCTTGGCAATTTTTGGTTGGCGCCATTCCTGTTTGCCTGAATATCGTGCATACAGGTATGGCTGCAAAAACATAATGAAATTGCAATGAAGAAAATAAATGCAAACTTAATAAACCAAATAAAATGCATAAAATAACTTGGCGAGAATCAAGGGGCACCTTCAAGTGTATGCTAACCTAAAATATTAAAGTATCTCTAAAATAATCAATATTATTTTATATTTCTTAGTTATTTAAAACTAATTGATTAGATGTTTTTATTAATAAATTTTATTTTCTTAATTCGATATAAATTAGTTCAATATGCATGAGAAACTTCTTTCTAAAAGAAAATTTTAACTACCTAATTAGTTTCTTTTCGAGAAAATAAGATGAAAAGCATTGTAACTATTTATATTAAAATAAATTATTCAGACAATTTATAGTTATCATTTATTAGTTTCGATTTTCTGAGAGTATCTTTCGGAGTTTTTATACTAGCCTTTCATATGAAAAATATATTTTTAGTTTAAAATTTTCATAACAGAAAATGAATGAATTATATTATTAGAAATGTGTACTTTAATATGATTTTGATATTGGATTCGTTAACTATCTTTATCATTAAAATTGAATTTGACAGAAATTACGCTAATTTTAAATTATCTAAACAGTTATATTTATATCCATATTTATAAAAGAGGATTAAATTCAAATTGTATTTTGAGTTTTGTTTCTAAAAACATAATATTTTTTATTAAAGTGTGAATTAGTTTTTATAATGTATTCCAAAGTAATAAGACATGTTGGTAACAACGAAATTAAAACATTTTGAGAATGGACTCATAGTACATGACATATAAGTTAGCATATTATGCTAATTTGAAGAGTATGCTTTTAAAAATGTCTTTAAATATAAGAGTGATTTTTAAAAAAAAAAAAAAAACACTAAGACACCTTGAATGGTATCAAAAATTTGATGTAGATGGCGTTAACAACTGCAGGAATACATTCATTTTTACCCCTGCATCCTTCGAGCCCGGATAGCTCAGTCGGTAGAGCGTTAGGCTTTTAACCTAACGGTCCAGGGTTCGAGTCCCTGTTCGGGCGGATAAATTTTTTATTTAAGAAATTCAAAATAAGGAAGCAAAAATTAAATTTAAGAATTTTTTAATGAAGTGAAGCGTTTTGAATTTATAAAATACAATTTTTAATTTATTTGAAAACTTAATAAATAAAAAAAGTGTTATCATATTTTATAAAATTATTAAATTTATTAAAATTTTCCTTTTTGCCTTAAAAAAAAAAAAAAAGAACTGTAAAAGAGTTAATTTTTTTTTACACGCATTTGTATTCTTTAATAAAAATATAATAAATTTAATTTTTATGAAAGATGTATAAACATTTCAAAAAAAGAAAATCAAAATACCTTTACTTACATGATTACTTGAATTATTTTTATGAATAATCTGCCCTATGAATTTCAAGACACTTGTTGAAATAATGCTGTTGGATGTTTATTCATATGAATACATATTGAACATTTTTCCATAACAGATCATATGATTAGGGAAAAAGTACTCTAAGTCAAATAGATGGAAGAGCAATAATTTAAGAAAACATGCATCATAACAATTTGCACGTATTAAGAGAACGTTTCCAATTTTAAGGTGGTATGATAAAAAATGAGGAATAGGATTGAGAAAAGTACTTGAGAATTAACTTTATATATATATATATATATATATATATAATTTAAATATTTTAATTACTTGGAGTTTCACCAATTGAAATCCTCCATGGCCATCGGGCTCCGGAACTGGCCGAGCACGTCTCCAAGACTTCCGGTAGACTTCAGACTTTTTGGTTTTTTGCTCTTCGCACTTATGCATAGACACGACAACAACAAATACTTAAAAAAAAAAAAAACTCGTGAATTGCAATTTCAACAGATATTAGATATAGAAATAACATTTAACGAGAAAATTCCTTTTTTTTCATTAACTGTTTTTAATTCTAATAATTTCTATTTAATTTCTAAGCGTATGTTTTATATGAAATGCCTAGTCAGTATAGGACAATTATAAACTTTCATTAATAAATCAATTGAGAATCAATTACAATTGAAAATTATTTTAATTTTATACATATAGAATATATTTAATTTTATATAAAAAATACTTTTAAATAATTATTCGTTTCTTCAATAGATCGTGCTAACGTTTGTTTGTAGGTAATATCCATACCAAATTATTTTCAGAAAAATATTTCATTTTGTATTGCTTTTGCTTAAAAATGTTTTTGTAAATGAATTTCTTTACTTTATTACTTGATTTAATAATTTGGAAAAAGGTCTATATGAGTAACGTATTTTTAATTTTCAAATAGAATATATTTCGCAGTGTAAATATTATTTTTTATAAAAAAATATTAAATTACAATATTGAATTTTTATTACTGAGTAGAGATCAGCTGACAATTATTGAAATATTAGCTATGCATCGTCTTTTTGGGGTTTTCTTTTAGAAGTGACTGTTTTAACCTTTCATGAGCGTTTTAAAGCAGAAAACTCACAAACATTACGGTTTCGATGAACAAATCATCTTTATTCGCATGATAATTTGCTTTGATAAAATAATTTTTAACAAAAGTGAATTTTTTTCAGGCGAATATTATATAAGCCAATGAAATAAATATCAAACAATTTAAAAAAATTTCTTTTTTAATTTTATATTTATCAATTGAAGCCTCAATAAATATTCCGTTTAATAATCTCATTAAATAAAAAGATTATTTTTATAGCATAGGAATGGGAATCTGTTTTATTGATATTTGAGAAATAAAAAATTTAACAATCAAACAATTCAATTATTTACAAATTAAAATTGAGCACGATGGATGGCTAAAGAGAATAATTGAGAAATATAATAAATATTACTGAAATGCAACTACAATCAGTAAATCACATTCATTTCCAATAATAGCCAACTTGGAACTTTCATAAGAACATGCTGAACCTGGAATTGTTGTCTCTCAAAGATCAAGTAATTCCTATAATTTTTCAGACAACAATTGGAAACCGGGTCTGTTTGACTACCATCATAAAGGAATTTTAAAGCCTGCCCTCGTGTTGAAGAAAAGAGTTCAGATGAAAAGTGTACTTACCCTTTACTTTAAAGGTGAATGTACTATAAAGTTATGAAATAAAGAGGCTCAAAATGAAGAGGTAAAAAAAAAAAAAAACAGGAATCAGTTGGAAAGAAGCAATACTTTTCTTATGAATTTATTAATTATAAAGTATTATCTAAAATAATTAAATGTTTTACTTTTTTTCTCTACTTTTCTTACATGAATACTAAAATTTTGAGAAAAATTCGATAGTTAAATTATTTTTAAACTTGAAACCTTGAACTTTCTGCAATGTTTTAAAAAAATATAAGATATATTAAGCACATGAAACGTACTTAATTTTATAAAAAAAAAAAAAAATCGCATTTATGCATGCCATTATTTATATGCATTTCCTATTGTCGATACTTAAAATGTAATATGCAAGGTTTTAAAAATTGCTTTAGTTTTTTGAAAAAAATAAGCAAAAAACTAGAAAAATATTTTGCTAATATTTTAATGAGTTTTTAAGAAATTGTAAGCAGTTCACGTTCCTGTAAAATTAACAAGATATGAGACTCATTTTTTCTGTATAACTTCATGTATATAATTTTGTGAATGAATTAAGTTCTGAAGGAAATGAATATAAACTTCTTATTTCTAACTCTTTCAAGTTTGTTTTCAAGAAAAGACTTCATTATTTATAAAAACGTTAAACAACTCAACAGTGCCATCCATTTTCTATGAGTTCTAGATCCATAATCAAAAATAACAAACTTCGAAATTTAAATTTTTCTTTTAAAAAACTCATTTTTACACTGATTCCTGCTATTTTAAAATTTACAATTTATCTATTTCTATAAAATGTGAATTTTTTTAATTTTAGTTTTTTATATTGTTTCAGTTATTAGAAATAACCGCGTGTTTAATTAATTATTTGGAAGTTGCTTAGATCAGATAATATTATAATGATGATGAAAAAAAATTATATCTTTCAGTCTTTCTGGCAATTTTAACAAAAGAAATCAACAATACTGTTGAGAAGAGGGTTTGAGAAAAAAAATAACATTCTTTTTAGCAAATGATACAAGATGCATTTAAAAACATCGCAGCTGTGTTTTGATCTTTTCAAAAACAGTGTTTTTGAAGCAATTGTGTTTTTGAAATCGCAGTTGTGCTTCGATAGTTCAGAAAAAATGCCATTAATAATTAAAATAATTTTTAAATATGCTTTAAGAGGTCCCCTTTCCCACAAAAAATTTTTCATTCCGTTACAGTTCTTTGGGGAAATAAGTTTTCTCGGTCTGTAAAGTATTTCATTAACGACTTTAATTTAATATTTTCATAAATTAAACAATTTAATAAACTTACATGACCATGATTTAATTAATTTTATTGAATTTCTCTCTCTCTCTCTCCTTTCACTAAATTCAGTTTCTTGTTCAATATTTCTTTCTGCTTGAAATCACTAAAGAGTCGTCCCATTACTTAATTTGGACCACAGTCAAATGCATAATCATTTCTTCAATGTAAAACACTCATTTTTTATCAAAAATATTTTTTAATGATTTTATATAAGATTTTTACTCACAAATATCCAAAACTAAAATTATTCCTACATTAATTTCAACTTATTGTATCAGCATATGATCAATATTTTATTTTATTTTTTAATCTAAAAGATGTTTTAGTTACTTGAAAGTAATAATGTAATAGATAATGAATAACATCCCAATATATATTTTGTGTACTAATTGCAAGATTGGAACACTATAGCTTAAATAGGGGAAAAGCATCGCTCTTATATGTTTTGTATGAATTTCTTAATTTATGTATCTGAGTACAATTACATAGAAAGAGAGATTTACTTCATCTTAATATCAAGTGGAAAACGATGAAAACTTAAAATATGGAAAGCAATCGTTTTATTACATTATTTGAACTGGTAACAGAATAAGTATGAAATATATTAGTTAATAAATAATTTATTTGTTAAACTTTAATTTCCTGTAATGCTTGTAATAATTTAAAATTCGATTTACATCTAAATTCAGATTAGTTAGTTTTTGGAACTGCAAAAAAAATGAGCGTAAAACTATAAATCTTCATATTACTTTTCTTAAAAATATTTTATTTAAAAAGATGCGAATTTAATAACAATCTAATTAAATTTTCATGATTCTAATTTCCATAATGTTTGTAGTAATTTAGAATTCATTTTAAAACGGGGAATCTGATTAACCTCTCACGTAAGGTAAATGACCATGAAACAACAAACCAAACATGTTACATTATTTTGTTAAAAATTGATGATCGCTTTGAAAACATAAATTTTGTAACAAATATTTTAAATTCTTAAAAAATTTTCATTATTCTTCCAATGGTAATCAATATAATATTATTAGTATTTGTATAATATATAAACTTTTAAATCTCGTTCAGAGTTAATGAGAATGGAACGACAAAATACCAGTTTAAAATAATACCTTGCACTTAACGGTTGGAATTTTAAAGCTCTTCAATTAGAAAGTTATCTTTCCACTTTTCCACGTCTGCTCTAGCGAAACCGAAAATGAAACACTTTTTTTTCTTTAACTGAATGTCTGAGCTAGATCCATCAGCACGCGACACAAATACATAAAGGGAGGACGCGCTACATTTCTTTTGGAAATTGATAGCTTCCGCATCATCCGCCGCCCTAGGGACAGAATGGTTAAAAAATAAAATAAAATAAAAACAGGTGAACACGGGCGAAGAATGCTTAAGCCTTATTATTTTTTTTTTTTAAAGCGGGCCAAGGACACATTGTGACAAAGTTTTTATCATGTTCTTCCATCAAAGACGCCCTTCGTTGAAAATATCGCCAAAAAAATAATAATAATGAAATTGGGTAGGGTAAAAGGATGTGGGAAATGAATACGGAAGTAAATGTTCATCTCTGTAAAATTTTAATATAATATATATCATATCGTTTTAAAATTCAAAATAAGTTCTTTTATTTTATATCCTATCAAATAAAATTGCAAATGAATATTTTGGGGCAGTTTCGGAAAAAAAAAAAAAAGATTAAAATTCGAATAAATCTGGTTGCGTTCTGGAATTGTTAAAATGGTTGTTTACTTTTAAAGACTAATTTTTCTTATTGAAGTTTCGTAGTACTGTTTTGATGTACTTACACTCTCACTTTAAATTTCTCTCTCTTTATATATATATATATATATATATATATATATATATATATATATATATATACGGGGGGTGGATGGGTGCAGGGTGCATTTTTAAAATTGGAAGAAATTGTAACATGTGAGTGCTGTTTTCACGAAACTAAATCGCTCGAAGGAGGAATATTTTTGGGTAAAAAATATTTTAGTTCAAATGTTTGTCGATAGAAGGCACTTTACATATTTAAATCATAATCAATGTATAAATTAGAAATCCAAAATCTGCAGGATGTACGACTGTCAACCCAATTCTCAATTTCAACGGCTCCTGTTACCGGCGCATAAGTAAATTTTCCACTGTTATATTAACATTATTCACTGCTGGTGAATGGCTGTGGTAAAACAGCCATGAATTGCTGTAAGAAGCTCATGGCTGTTGTAAAAAAGCTCTTCTCCAGCAGTGGATAATGTGTCACAAATTTAAAAAGTGTCGCTCAAAAAAAAAAAAAAAAAAAAAGAAAAGAAAGAAAGAAAGTTAAAAGTCCAGTAACTGCTGCCGGACTGTTTTCCCTTCGTTTCGAAGAAACTTGCAAAGTTGTAGCACATTTATCAAAGCTTCTTGTCTCAATTGTGGCACTTTAAATGGATACTCTAAAGACCATGAAATAAATCAATAGCTTAGGACAAGTGACATATATAACAGACATACCGAAGATATCTACATTCCTTATCATTCACGATGTGTTAAACTTGTTCCCCTACAAATGACTATCAATCCATCAGCTCTTTCTAAGCTATACAGGTAATGAGAAGAATTCACGAAGTGGGCTTCCACAGATTCTTCTGGTTTATGACTGCACAATATCTTCTGGAGAGATAAGGAAATTCCTTGGTCAGTCAATACCCATAATTGTCGAATTCGAGCAAAGGAGAAGGCCCGTGGCTTCATTGAAGAGTCATTATATTCCCCGCTTGTGACAGTTTGTGTGACATTACTTGTAATCCATACTTGTAAATCCTTTTCTTTGAAGAATCCTGTACAAAAAGAGGCTGGAAGACTTGCTCAGTTAATGCAAAATGCTACTTAAAAATTCTATAAACGAAAGTGATACCGGATTTATTAGATCTTCTTTACCATTTTTCTTTACAAAGAAGCATTCATACAAGATGGGGCATCACCCTATATTACGCTTTCCGTGATGTAGTTTCTTATACATTTGGGGTGGGGCGACTAATGGCTGTTACTGTAAAAATGAAAGACCCTTTCGCCCAGTGGAACTGACACCAGAAGTTTTTTGAATGAGGGGTTACGTAAAATTCCGAGTGTGTCGCAGTTGGCTAACTTAAGTACCCTTTCACCACGAAATCTTTTGCATCCATCCGGATATGCTACATGCTGTAGTCAAGGGTGTACTCATTAAGCTTCAAAGTGTAAAATTGTGTGTTAGTAAACACATAGAACAATTATTGATTAAAATTGTAAACATTTGCCTGAATACTAGGAAATGAAAGTTTAAACGAAATTCTGTAATTTCAGTGGGTGATGTGCTCTCTATCGACAAAAATTTGAACTAAAAATTTCATCCCTACCAAAACAGTTCGTTTTCTGCGAATTAGTTTGCCAACAACTGTATTCGAATATTCAAATTACCCCAAATTTATGAATTTTTAAAGTGCTTATGAATTTATGAGACACCTTGCACCTCTCTCTTTCTGTCTGCATATATATATATATTATTGAGAATTATTCAGATATATTTTATTTTAGATGATAAGAATATTTAATAGTTTTTATAATTTTATATATTAAACTTTGCATTTAAAACATACAAAAAGTCAGTAGCATCAAAAGTATCAGTATATATCTAGGTACTTTTGATGAATGTATCTGTATACTTCCGAATGTATCTGTATTGTTGATGAATGTATCGCGCCTTAAATTTTAAGTAAAATGCAATTCACCAAATGTAAGGATTCTAGAATAATAAATTAATAATAAGAGGTACTAATAGCAAATAAAGAGATGGTATGCATTTGTAAATATGTACTGGATAGATCTATATATATTAATTGAAGTTTGTTATAGAATAGAAAACTAAACTTAATAAAAATTATTATTTTATTAAACGCAATGTATATCTTTTTCAATTAAATATGCCCTGTTAGTTTGGTATATTTTTATTTGACACTAAGCTAAATACTTTTGACAATGAAAGTATTCTTCGATGGCAGAGATAGAAATTAACTTCTTAATACTAAATAACTTGTTTATTATCAAAATAATATTGAAATATTTTCTAAATAATCAAACAAGGGAAAAACCTGAAGTAGGAACACTGGCCGCGACTTAAAGAACAAGATAATGTTTCCCAGATAATACGTTTTTTTTTTTTTTTTTTTTTTTTTTTTTTTTTTTGTTATAAATCTCATTTTAGTAAACTTTTGTGACGTCAAGGTCAGATGTGGAGATTTGGTTAAAATGATTTGCTTAAGTGTTTGAAAAACTGTATATATTTAATGGCTTAATTATTTTTAAAAATGGTACTGGAAAAATTAAAGAAAATTTTATCAACAATTGCTAGATAAAATTCAGTGACACTATTATAAAATTCAAATATAAATATACATAAATATATATTGTAAACAAACTACAAATAGTATTTGTCGTATAATAAATACCAAAAGTTAAAGCGACGTCATTAGATTAATTAATCTCATTTAAATGCCTAGCAAAATATTAACTTACATTTGCTAATTAATAGCTTTTCATCAATTTACGCAACGGAAAAGTCTCCAAATTTTACATTTGCCTATTTTTCGTCCTTGGCGAGTTGTGACTGATATTCCTTTTAGCTGAGCTCTTTAGCCAAAATAAGAGAATGATGTTTCTCAGATACTATGTTTTTCTGGATTACATAAGAATGAAGTAGGGATTTGGCTTACACTGTTTATCATTCGATGGTCAATGTGTGTATGTGGTTTAACTCTACTGGATACAATGAATGGAACCCATTTCGAGGAGGAATATTAGACAAGCATGCTTCACATTGATGGTTGAAATATTCACAATTTCTGAAACCAATTGTTCCCTATAACATCAAAGCACATCACTGTAGCCGTTTATAATCTATATATATTAGTTTGGGGAAAAAGAAATCCATTATTTTTACGTGAACTTTATGTAACTTCTTTTGGATTCACTCTGTAAAAAGGTTTAAAACAGCTTTCATGTAGATTTTTAGGTCTTGCGCGTTACGACCGCTGACATGCGGTTAACTTCGATCATTTTTGATATTTTATAGACATTATCGACGATGCTGTATCCACATGCGAGGTGCATCTCTAACAGCAAAAGTACCCGAACAGAATCGACGAAATAAAAATTGTACATAACTGGTTGTTACAGTCTTATATAGGACGATAAACACCTTTCACAATTTTAGCCACCCGGCTATCTTTTTCGCCGTTACAAGAGAAAAATGAAAATATATTGAATTTTCTGTTTGTTGTCTTTCATTTTTAAAACCTTGTACTCGTAACTGAATTAATCAAACCAAAAACCGCAAGAGGATATTTTAGTGTTAAATGTCACCTTTCCAACGAGCATAAATCTGAAATTGTTTGATAGATACCTCACGATCACTACAGACGTCTACCGAAAAAATAATGGATTACTTTTTACCCAAACTAATATAACAGTGTGAAGTTTTGAAAATAATCTCTATGTGAACAAGTTTATACTATAATCTATATGGACAAGTCTATACAAACAGTTCTACATGACAATTTCGACAACAGTTTTCCAGCTTAGATAAATTGAACCAGGTATTAAATATCTAGCTCAATTTATATAATTTAAGCTTCATTATTTTGTTCACCGGTTTCTTCGATGAAGATTCTATGAAGATTCGAATTCGTTCGAAATTTCTTCGCTTACACTAAGGTGCTTTCTAATGTCAATTTCTACACTTTTATAAATACAGTTATTAATGATAAACATCTGGATCAGAACTATTTCTTTTGAAGTAGAAAAAGTGGTGCCATGCAAAAAGTCTAGTTAAAAAAATTTTAAGGATTGTAGAATATCTTTAAGTCAGATAAATTTTTCTGATTTGAAATCGAATGTACTAGAATAATTACATAGTTTTATATACCAAGCTTCTTTTCATGATATATATTATAATCATATTCAACAGTTGATTTTTCTAATGAGGCTTAACAAAAGCTAATTCAAAAATTTGCTTAATTGCACATACGATGAATACAATTTTAATCGACATCCGAATTGCTTAGGAGATTTAAACTTAAATCAAAATAAAATTAAAATTGAATTGGTTCAATTTTGGAAAAGAATTTTTATTATAAATGAAAGGATCTCAAGTTTTTCTGAATTTTATTTTTGTCACATCAAAAATTTACAAAGTTTTAAAAGTTTTATTTTGCTTATTAGAAATTAACTTTTGATGACCACAATTGTAGAATTGAGTTTTCAGTGTTTCATTCTTAAATGCTT
This sequence comes from Latrodectus geometricus, assembly GCA_026290005.1. Lineage (NCBI taxonomy): Eukaryota > Metazoa > Arthropoda > Arachnida > Araneae > Theridiidae > Latrodectus > Latrodectus geometricus. Next base: position 159,436 of record JAPDSC010122825.1, on the reverse strand, counting down.
TACATAGAATATTTTATTGTTGATAAATAATGGAATTTTTACCCAATGTTTACCAACAATGAAATATTTCCAATTCAATTTGATAAAAACGCTTTAATAATTTATGGATAATATTTGATTCTAATGATTTTTTTAATACAACTTGACAGAATAAACTGTATTTTTAAGCATTAACGATTTCTGTTACTGAAAGTATGTAGTGAAATATTCGAAAAGTAATATTCAGGACTATTTATTGTTGGCTAAGTGTGATAAAAGACGTATCCTATCTTTATGAAGTAGCATAGCAATGATTTTCTCCCCCCCCCTTTTTTTTGTTAATACTTAACTTTTAGGATTTTTGAAGAATCCAATTAATAGTTTTAGATGTTTCTCTGCCTTTGAAGGTCTTATAACCATAATATGAACTGCTAGGTATTATACAACAGGAAACTACTTACTCTCTTAATAGAAGATGATAATTTGGCATTTTATCTCCTAAATAAAAATGCATCGATGAGGAAGACTTATGTCAATTGTTAAACATTTCAAACTAACGTTATCTTTTGATATAAGTTTCTTCATGGAATTTTTCAGCTGGAAAAAAGAGTGATAGTATCACGATTTTAACACTTCAGCCAGTGATATTCCTGTCCATGTCGACAACATTCAAGTCCTGGCCTGATTTTCGAAGCTTAATTTATTTCGATTGTTTCGCCAATCAGATAATTTTAGCCTCGCACGTTTCAGAATCAAATGTATTCCCATCAATTCTACCATTCGTTCAAAGTTGATAGTTTTTCCCGATCATTCAGGTGTATGACACAAAGCTCATTGTTTTTCTTCCTCGACATTTGTTTAGGTGAATTACTCGAATCGTATCTCTATTAGATGTCATTCATAAAGTGCCGTTTAATAAGAGGTCAAAAAGTGGACACACTCCATTTAATAATACGGAAGCGTTTGATGTGAAGTAAAAAAACCACAATAGTTTGCGTTCTGAATTAATGAGTTTGTCATTTAAGATAACATTTCAAGAAATTAAACATCAGATTAATTATTAAAGTCATAATACTTACTGAATCATTTCTTCTATGTATCATACTTTATAGTATAACTTTAGGATGATGTAACTACACAAATACAAATATTTACATAAATCATCTCATATAATTTAAATAATGAATACATTGCAGATTCTTTGGCATATTAATCATCATATTCATAGTACTTATTTGGAGATTGATAGTTACATTAGTAATGCTTGCATGGTGGCTGATTGTTAAACTTATATTACTTACTTGGGTATCTATAATTATATCCATAATTCTTACTTAGAGACTGAGATTTAATTTATACTTACTTGGAAATTCATATTATATAGTGCTTACTTTGAAAAAAACAATTACAACTGTATTGCTTATCTGAATGCTTTCATTAAGATTGACAGTAATATCTAAAAAGCTTGAATAAATTTCGACAGTTATAATATTTTATTTCTTACATAGATATCGATAATGCATAGTATTGATTTGAAGACTGATACTTATGTTTATAATATTCATTGACAAACCATGTATTAGAACTATAGATTTCATTTATGAACAAATGCTTACTCAAATACCAATGGTTAATCTACAATCTGAGTTCTCATTTGAAAATCAATAATACACCCAAACATCATCGACAATTTGATGTGTATCTTTCATTGAATATACAATATATCACTATAGTTTGAATTTCACAATTTTTCTCTCCGTAAAGTTATCATATTACCACTCATAAATTATACTATAATTTGAAATATATTCAAATTATCATAATGAAAAATACATAATTCAAAAAATAAAACTTATTCTATGTGTAAAGAATATATTAATTAATATAAAAAACATAAAAAGTTATTTTTATTAAGAAAAATAATACAATTTTAAACGGTTAGAACATTTTGCCTTATACAAAGGTGCAAACATTAGCAGTAAATATATATATAAAAAAAAGAGATTAACCCTGGTATCGAAAGCTCTTTTAGATTATTTTTTTATTTTAGTTTATTTAATTCAATTTATAGTATTATGGTTTTTAATTCCACCAATTAATCGGTTATGTTATTGTGATATTTTTCAGATACCTATTTCAGCGGGCCAAAATCATTTAAAACAACAAACCACTTCATGATTTTGTTCCACAGTGAAATAACAAGTTGATGATTGAAATTGCACTTTCTTCTTCACAACATGCTGCATCAGCGAAAGAACACTGAACTCTACATATCTTTTAAACTTAAAATTCTCTTCGACTAGATCAGGTACCAAACATGGCAGTGATGCTTTTCACTACCAAACTATCATTAATTGATTGATACATAGTCTAGTCATAATTGATTCATTGATACATAGTATGGTAAGGAATTACGGGATTTAGATACATCACAAGGCTTAGATTAAATGAGGAGTTACGTGACTTGGCTGGATGATTCACAAGCCTTAAGAAATTTAAAGTATAAAGTGTTAAATAGCTTTAATAAGAATTTACTATAAGGCCATGATGTCTAGTATGGTTAGGGCATCGTTCTTATAATCGGAATGTAGTGAGTTCGAATCCCCAACTTAACCGAAGATCCGTCGTGTTCATTAAAAGCACTTTGACCATCTTAAATAAATCGTAATCGTAATGTTTTCCAAGAGAAATAATATCTCTGGGGTTGCAGGTGAAGTATTGGGAGTCTTCTGCTTGGTACCTGCTCCTAAATTACGAAGATTCCGAGCGGATGCTCTCATTTAACTGATAAAGACCAATTCAGGGCTAAGTGCAGCGAAGTATATTGGAGCAATAACAATATTATTTTCAGTGAAATACGAGACTAAAAAATAAATAATGTGACTTAAGTAAAAATATTCAGGGGATGGAGGATCACATAATTAATGATGCGATCCACTATCCACAGATCCACTAAATGTTTTTTTTTTTTCTTTTTTTACTTAAGTCTAATTATTTATTACGCTGATATAGCATTCAATGGATCACATGAATAATTAAATGATATTAAGAATGTGGGTTGATCTTGCATCTTTAGAATTGTTTGTTTACATAGTACATTATTGGTAGACGTATTTGGCTAAATGAGATAGAAAAAAAAATATTTAAAAGAAAAAATGCGTTTATTGAACATTTGAATACAAAAGAAATGTGCATATGCAAAAAACAAATATAAAAGATGTTTCCTTAAAAGAAAACAGTGCAGGGGATATATTGTTCCCAGAAAGCCAGCAACGTTGAACACCTTTGACGCATCAAGTCAATGAGGCTGCTATTGAGGGGCTGGAGCATTCTGTCTCACTCTTCCAGGAGAGCTCTTTTTAGTTCTTAAACAGTTTGTGGGGTGGTAGGCGCTTAAGAACTCGTCAGCCTAGAATGTCTCGAACATGCTCTATTGGGTTGATGTCCAAAAAATAAGCTGGACATTCTATTCGTACGATTCCTTCCTCTAAAAGGAAATCATTCGCAAAGTTAACAAGATGTGGCTTGCAAATGTCATTATTTAACATGAGATCATTTCTAATTGCTGCAGCGTAAGAGGCTACAATAGATATGAGGAACTGATCCCTATATCGGTTACTGGTCAGGACTCTATTTCGAATGATCTGGAAATTACTGTGCCTACCACTGGAGATGTCAGGATTAACCATCAGTCCCACACTGCCCAATTTGACACTTTCGTGCATGAACGCAGAATTGTTTCTAGTACCATATTCCCTCCAGATGAAAATACACCTATAATTATAATGAAGAGAAAAACGATCTCGTCAGAAAAAAGAATATTTCGTCATTCATTTCTCCTCCAGTTCACATTCTGTGTTAATGTATTGCGGCACGACTGTGCCTTACTGTTAACGTGACACACACCATTGGACAGCATATATACAGACCTACAGCGTTAAATTGGTTTCGAACAGTTTGTGTCGAAACTGGGATACTGATAGACGAATGAAGGTGTTGAACAAGAGTGGCCTTAACACTTTGATGTCTCCGAGCCGTTAGCGTTAAATAACGGTCTTCATTGACCATTGTTGGACTCTATGATTTTTCCCTGATCTTCAGCTTAATTTCCAATCTTCAAAAAACGATTCCAAATCTTGGAAATTAACATTTTGTGGAACTTCAATGTCTCCTGCTACTTCGGATTGAGTTTGGTTTCTCTCTAACCGGCCAACAATTCTCCAAATCTTTGATTAGGTTACATGACTTCGTTGAGGCATTGCGCTAACCCAAACAATGCACTTTTACTGAAAGTTTATCATTCTTTTTCGCTTTGTCTTACATTAAGTTCAAAGCCAAATCTCAATCGCAGCCATTTAAGCGTCGTCTTGACGTATAGCTCAAAATTTGCACGCAGAAAAGTTTGAAAATAACAAAAATTTGCATTTGTTGCTCTCTACTATTTCACACAAAAAAAGTTGCCTATACCGTTATTTTATAAAAGATTTACAATATCCTTTTTTGAACAGTGTATTAAAAACATTTTTTTCAAATTATAAAAATTTGCAATGAGAAGAGATAAGGTGGTTCAGTTTTATAACTTTGCACTATAAAGTGCCACTGAGAATTATACTGAATGCCACATAAGGCCAGCGTATCGCAAGTTACCTTTCAATTTAAGTCATTATTAGGTAATAGAAAATGGGTGTCATGTTTCTGATTTCTAAATGTATACAGTGTCAAGATCAATATTTGCAAATATTTCAACTTTCCCCCATTGAGTCACGTGAAGGTGGCCTAATGACCATGGAAAGTCCTCATAGATGGCATTGGTATTAAAAGAAGGCACTTAGTGAATGTTCAATTTGCCTAACAAATGCCTTCAGATGTCTCAGTATATATATATATATATATATATATATATATATACTGCCTACCAATAAGTAATTTGACACCTATGCAAATGACGATATCAGCGGTTCTGAGGTACGTCACGGTTTCCGCCCGTATATATCGTGTAGGAAACTACATCGGCTATAATCGCATGCAAGATGCCACGCAGTTCGGAGCTCTCTGATTTCGAGAAATGTAAAATAATCGAGTATCACAAATGTAGCCGATTCTTAAGGGAAATATCTAGCAATCTGGAGTACCCAAAATCGACAGTGGCCTATGTGATTAAAAAGTGGAAGGTGAGCCGTGATTGTCCGAATGTGCTCCGAGTTGGCAGACCACCAAAATTGGGAAATAAAGACCGACGAGTGCTGTCCAGAGAAATTCGGAAGAACCGCACCCAAACGATGGCCCTCATCCGAGACTAGTTTCAACAGGCATCCGGGAGTATTGTCTCAATGAATATCATCCGTAAGGAAGCACATCTGCTTGGTTTTCATGGTTGTGCTGCTGCCCATAAGCCTTCAATCACTAAGTCCAACCACGCTGCTCGGTTAATGTGGTGCAAAGCACATCGAAATTAGACCGTAGATCAGTAGAAACGGGTTCTTTGGTGCAAAAAATCAAGGTTCACCCTTTACCGTTAGGATGACAGGGTCTGTGTCTAGCGTCTGTTTGGAGAACGTCTCCTGCCAGAATGCATTGTGTGAACAGTCAAATTCGTTGGAGGTGGATCCACCTCCAACGATTTTGACTACCAGGAAAAATACCCCAGACCATAATTCGAATTATGGTCTGGGGTATTTCTCCTGGTATGGGCTGGGACCCTTGCTCTCCAGTCAAGGTTAGTACAACGCCGATGCCAACTGCGCCATTTTGGATGACAATGTACCTCCTACGTTGTGGCAGTCTTACGGGTTTGACCCCTGTTACTCTCAGGATGATAATGTCAGTTGCCCATGAATGGATTTTATCGAATGGACTGGCCTGCCCAGAGCCCAGACCTGAACCCTATCGAGAACCTCTGAGATGAGTTGGATCGCCGAATTAAGGGGTGTACCACCCGTCTAAAATTGGTGAAGGAACTTGCAAGTCTACTCCAAGCCGAGTGAAAGACAATATTATTAGCTGTAATGTAAAGACTTGTGGAAAGTATGCTCCGGAGGGTTTACGCTGTAATTGCCTCTAGTGGAGGCTCTACCAACTATTGATTTTGAATAAAGTTAGTTTTTCTTTTCTATCACAGGTGTCCAAATACTTATTGTTAGACAGTATATATATATATATATATTAGAAGTTTTTGCTCATTTAATCATTATGTATATATTAATAACAAAGAAGAAAATAATTTGTAGAACTCAAGGAATGTCCAAAAATAAATTTCTCAGCCAGCTAAATATTTATAAATGACAATAGTATATCAAGCATTTATAAATGTAAGAGATACAAATCATGATTGGATTTCCTACTGAAACTATTGTAATATAAATTTACTTTGCTAAAAATATCAATTGTTTCATGATAGGAACAAAATAATTTTTACTGAAATTCGAATGTGGTCTGATTGAATTAACCAGATATCTGCACTAAAAAGAAGCGGATACTCTAATATAATTAAAAATGGTTTTCCACATAAAGAGAAATATCTTTCTTTTTATTCATTAACACCCTAAATTATATTATTAAAATAGCGCCGAGCACTATTTAAGTTATAAAATTTCTAAATAATTATGCAATTAACTGAAACAAATTAATGTCTCTAATATAAACAAATCTACTCAATCTAAGCAAAGAAGAATATAGTCTTAAGCAAGAATTCATTTCACCGATATGAATTACTTAATTTATGAATTTAATGCCATTTATGATTCTTAAACTTTATTCTTTTTAATGTTTTTATTCATATTTCTATTATAAATTGCTTGTTAGCTTAATTGATTCAAAAATATCTCTCAATATAATGATTAATAGTTGTGACTAGTATTAAAATTAAAAATTATTAATTTTGCTTATTGTAAATTGAACTCATAAAAATCTTTGTAAACAGAAATCCATAAAAAAATCACATTCAAAATACAATTTCGCAAAATTTAAGAAAAAAAAATGTGATAAATTAGAAAATAAAATATACTGGAAAAGTTACTTCGTACAAACAATACCATAGAAATTGGAAATTTATTGTTCTATGTATAAAAATACTGATTGTTAAGGTGGCCGAGAAATATTGTAATTTTTGTTGGAATGACAATTTCTTCTGGTAAATAGACAGATGAACGCACAAACTGGAATCACGCATGAAATTGTATGAAGACTGTTACAGGTAGTAAATCATATGGAGTACATAATAAAAAAAGATATGCCATCAATTATACAAAGAGACGTAAAAAGCAAATGGAACAATGGATTCATAACATCGATGTGTTGCGTAAAAAGTCTAAAATGAATCGCAATGAGAGAAATAAAAATGTAGTTTGTTGGTTTTGGACATCTTCATATACGTGGTCATCGTGAATTTATTTCACGAGTTGTGTATGCATGTATGTTACAATTGCAACTACCTACAATTTTCTACAAAGAATACGCTTGTGTATAAATTTAAAGAACCATTTATATTCACATTTCACACATCATATAATTTTTGAAGAAACCCACTTGCAATATGTTATTATATTACGTTTCTGACTTTTTATTTCTGTCTACTGAAGATATTAAACGTAGTTAATTACCATTTAAATTTGAACTAAAATCAAATGACGAGATTGACATCCAAACTGTGCTATCCTCTTATATTACATTAACGGGGAAACGGGTAATTATGTTCATGTTTGTATTTCAATAAACAAAACATCAATTTGAGATTTGAATATTTTATAGCTACTGAACACGAATTTATTTCTAATATTAGAGAAGTTATTACAGTTAAGTTCCCAAAGTAGGTAAGTGAAGAAAAAGGGGTCACTCTTATATCTGTAAGATAAAAGTATTCAATACTGATCCCGATGAATACAGATTTTATAGTTTCCAAAGAAGACTTGAGACAGCATTTAAAATGCTTCTAGAATTTCACAATGTTTAGTACCTGTTTTTAAAAGTTTGAAGAAGAGTGTGCTATCTTCCTCAGGTATGGAAATTGTATCTAGATATAAAGATACGAGGTAGTTTGATTTTTTTACTGAAAATAAACAACAGGAAACATATCGCAAAATCATGTTTCTAAGAACGCACTAATACTGTGTTTAATTCTATCTCTTAGTATTTCCAAATGCAAGATCGATCTTAATCTCTAATATTCAAGATTAAAATTATTCAAAACAAAATCAGGCATAACAAATGAAGTTTTGTTCTTATTTTCACCTCTACTTGTAATAATCATTGATTGGAGTTGTTGATTATTTATCAATGGTGAATTTAATGCTTGATAATAATATTTGTTTTAATAACTTATGTGAGAGAACACATTAAAATCAATCTATTTCATTAATTTCTTATGAAATAAATTGGGAATACATGTATGAATGATGAAAGTGCTACTTTACAGTATAATAAAGTATATATATTTTAATTTCAAACAATTAATGTGTTATTTATTTCTCATTTAAGTTTAAATGGGGAAATTGATAAACACATTGTGTTTATAATACACATTTTGTAATCAACAAAATACAAAAACAACTATTTTAAAATTATAGTAATAAATAATATACAAAAAAACATTAATTTTATCTTTATTACAATTAAAATAAATGGTAAAAATAACTTTAAAAAGTAAGTTGTATAATTACTTATTGTTCTACTAGTGTTTTCAAATGTTTTAATGTGTGACACTTAAAAATGAATCCACATGATTTTATAAATAATGATTATAATCATGTTAAAAATTTGAAAAATATTGAAAAAAATTCAAAAGAACAATATAATTATTTTTTCTTTCCTTGTATCATCACTTTCAAGGGCTATTTGATTGATATTTATGATTTAAACTTGACCCAGAACATCAGTATTTGAGATTGATACTGAACCCAATAACTCTGTTTAGGTAAAGATAGCATAACTATAAATTTCATCGTTCTTAAATATAAGGAATTATTCAAAAATAACAACAATCTTTGAATCATAATATTATAATAGGTTAGAGGAAAGTCAAGGGAAAAAAAGCTATTTGCATTCAAACTCTAGCGGACCGAATTAAAGAGCACATTTTGTTTTTATATACTCTGCTTGAAACATTCTTCCGCCTTTCGGATAGATGAAGGTAATCATCTCAGAGCGTGCACATCACGCAACTGATATGAGCGGTATAAAACTTCCGTACTTAAAAGGGTTTCCTTTTTTTTTTATTAACAGATTAATGAGTCAGATAAATCAAGTTTCATGGGTTCTGAACGAAATAAAATCATTTTTTGTAACAATTATCAAGTAATCAAGCAGTTAAATTTAGGATTTCTAAAAAAATAATCAAATTTTCTGTAATACCCATTATCTATGGTTGTTCTTTCATAACAAATCGATGAGAATGCTAACCGGAAAGAAAAAATTCAGGTACTTAAAAAGATTTTAAAATTATATCAGTTTTCTGTAAAACGAACGAAGCTGTTACGGAATTCGTGTTATAATGTTTATGAAATATAATACTTAAACTTCGAATAACATTGTATTTACAATCAATATGAATCAGTTGATTTATTTAGCACATTCTTGAAAAGAATATTCAATTTGTTTTAATCATACAGTACATTAGTAGCATCAAGATATTCAGTTTTACATATTTCTCAAAAATAAGTTTTTAAAATTCTAGAAAATACACACATAATAAAATGTTACAATATTTAAAACTATTAAAGTATTATTATGAACAAAAAAAGCAATGCTTGTGGAGTAGAACCAGATATCTTTATTATAATCGATATATCTGTCTTACTGGCTGGCAGTTGAAGGAATTGAGCTCAGACCTGCAGCAATAACAGGTTTCGATATTTACTAAAGGAGCAATGGCTTACAGTCGTTCAGATTTCACTGGAAATTACAAATCTGAGTCAAATTATCTCCCGTGTGCAAAAAGTGAAAATGAAAAAGACAAACACATAATAAATTATATCAGTTTAATATCTATTTCTTTTTAATATTTTATTAAAACAATTTTATAAATGTTGAATATGCTAAGAATATTAAACAATTATAAAAACGTACATTTTTTAAAAATATATATAGAAAATATAATATTTGAAGAATTATTAAAACTTAAAAAAAAAGAAAAAAAAAACCTTCTAATGATAGAAATGTAAGTTTTTTATTTGTAAAGAAAAAAAAATCAAGTTTAATAAGTGTATAAGAAAATAATTTTTTGTCAGCTAAAAAAATGATCTTAATTTCAGTTATCTTTGAGCTTATAAAATCGTTGATAATATTTAAAACTAAGAAAGTTATCTCTCCTACTGATAAGGATTATATTTATTTAAAGGCAATTTATCATTGCTACAGTTTCATCCGAAAGTACAAAGAAAAATCATTCCAACTACTCTTGCAAATGAACTTTAAACCCGACGCCATCTGCCTCTTCCAAACGGTCTCCCAGAATCAATTGGCGAAATATGTAAGCCAATGAAAGAGCTTTTTACCGCGTCCCTCGTTACTGAGGTCACTTAAATCGTGAAAAGCTCTCCGGTGTGCCAAATTTGGCGCTGAATCATCATACATCGGGATTGTTTTTTTTTTATTTTTTTTTATTTTATTTAACTTGATTTCTATTTTTAATTCTATTCATTATATCATTTTATTTTTAAATTATAGGTTTTAATTTAAAAACAAAATGACACAATGAACATTAAATCGAAAGAATAGGCGAGAAGTTTTTTAAGCAATGATATTTGAATATTTTTTATTATAATCTATTTAAAGATGTTGATATATAAATTAAAATAGTAATGAAAGAAATAAGAAATAAATCGAAATAAAATTGAATTTAGATAAATTCTTAATATAATAAAAAATTTTTTAAAAAGCATTTTGCAATGTCAATTTAATTAATTTCTAAAAAATAGCTCCGCAATATATATATATATATATATATATATATATATATATATATATATATATATATATGGTGATCCTACACTATATCTAGATAGTATTGTTCTCATTTCTCCATAGACTATAATAAATAAAAATATTTCCGTAGTTTGTTAGTGAACTTTAAGCAATTTTTAAGCAAGCAAGGACATTTAATAATGTGTGACAGTTATAAATAAAAGTTTCCAACTAAATTACACTAGCTATGTGTATTATATTTTATTAGAAAACAATACTTTCATTCGGAAATTTTTAAAATAAAGCTAAAAGAAAAAAATAGAGTAACTTCAAGTGAAATAATAAAAAATAGCAATATTCCAAAGTGTATAAAAATTTAATAAATATTTCTGTAAAAATATTTAAACTATAATTATATAAGCTATATATTTGAAAATACTATATAAACTATAATATATTTGATATAATTTTACTTTAGCGCACAAAATAGTTAAATTTTTATTAATTTTTTAACATCCCACTATTCGAGATCATTCTCTCTCTCTCTCATCAGAGTTGGTTTCTGGTTAGTTAAGTTAAAACAATTAATAAATCTTAAAATGCATAAAAAGGTTCTTTCTTAAAATGCATAAAAAAGTATTTTTTTAAGAAAAAAAAACTTTTATTTATAACTGTCACACATCCTTAAATGTCATATTTTTCTTTAAAATATAATGTTTTAGATTTTTAATTTTATAACTCATTTTTTTTTTAAAAAAATACTTTTTTAGTTATATAATTTTATATAAAATTAAAAATAATTCTTATGTAATATTTTCTCTCTCTTTCTCTCTCCCTAAATAATAATAATCCTACGATTTGGAGACTTTTTTAATGGTAGTCAACGCCAAATTGACAGCTCAATGATTAGCTCTCTGATCTTCAGTTCAATGGTTTACACGCTCGATTTCTACATCTAACGTGAATGTTTTCAGTCGAAACCACACTTTCATTTGTAAGTACCGATCGAATAAAAATTTGTGTACAAAAAGCGATCGTAGAGTAACAAAATAAAGGATATAAACCAGTGTTTAATCTCAACCGCTATTGAAAAGTGAGATGAATGCTGTGCGTATTTTATTTCCATATGCACATCTGTCTGGTGGGTGCTTGGGAGTTTTCTTTCTTTCGACACGGGAATAAGATCACTATCTATGAAAAGTCATCTCGAGAAAGCAATAATATGCAGCAATAAAAAGCCTTCTATTTTTAAACTATCTCTTAACCGGTGTCAAAACAAAGGATGACAACTGACTAAATTAAAATTGTAGTAAAATCCTAATTTATATAAATATTTTCTTTCAAAAATAATTTCATCATTCACTCAATTAATTTATCAATCCTAAGCGCTGTATTATAACTTAATGTTACAAAGCATTATTCTAATAATTTAGATATTCTTCGCATGAAACAAATAATGGCATTAATTAATATATATATATATATATATATATATATATATGTTGTACGTATTTTATATAAGGTAGAAGAATTTCTTACGCTAATCAGTGTAAGAGATAAAATGACATTCCTTAAGGAATTAAAAAAAAATTTTTTTTACTACTGAACCGAATGTTATACAAATAACTATACACACGATCAGTCGATAGTTTACGAAGTAAATATGATTCAACTTTAAGTTTTCGATACATGATTTAGGCGTCAATTTATTCATTATTCATACTGTACATTTTATTTAGTTTTGAAAATTTTAAAGAAAACTAAGTATTTTTCTTTTAAAACTTTATCAACAATTGCAGTTTTACTGATGATTTGATTAAAAAATAAAGCAAATACTTTTTTTGAATTTCCAGATTATTTTGTGAATGATTCTAAATTCACGTTACACTGCTTGCGAATAAATCCTTACAACCGACTTTTTTTTTATTCATTTTCTCTTGTACCATCAGATTATTCACAGATCTTAATCTTTCTCCCTATTTATATTTCTTTGCTCTAAGGATTATTTTATAAATACTAATGCTATACTTCACAAATAATTTAAATGTCTGTAAATATAATTTTATAAAATTTTCTTGATGTAAAAAATTACACAATGTATTCAAAAGAATTTCTACAAATCAAAATAGAAAAATATAATGAATTTTTTATTAGCAAAGCATTAAAATCAAATCAAATGTCGGAAAAATGCGAGCTTTGTTAATAAAATTTCTAACAATATCACTTCACATTTTTATATGCAATAAAGTAACACACATTTAAACAAAATTTAGATTTATATGTTAAATCAAGTTAAGAATTATTCAGTTAATTAAATGCAGCAAAATGTTTTAAATAATGTTTACAAAAAAAAAAGTTATAAGCTTAAATTTTTTTTTACTTTTCACAATTAATTCGCTGTAGTAAAACTAAACTTTGCAAAAATAAATGCTTGTTTTGCCATTTATAATGAGGTTAAAATTATAGCTATTATTCAAACGAATTGAAGGAGTATAACCGTTAAGTGCTTTTATAGGAAGAAACCACAAGAAAAAATCGATATTCTAAAGATATTCGTAAAATTTAGAGTTGACGACATAAAAAAATCAAATGCTAAAATCTAAATTAGTAAATTACTCGTAAAAACAAATACATTTTGATTACTATTAAAATTGCTCTTATATTATGAAATCATGAACAAATATTTTGTTAATTCATAGTTAATATATTACTTAATTACATAAAATATTTTCATTATTCCTGCTACTAAATTTTAAAATTTACATAGGAAAGGTGGATATATATATATAAAGGAAGCCTCTGGAATTAAAAACCTAGATTTAAAAATCCCAGTATTACTAGGACCTAGAATTAAAAAAAAATTCTTTAAAATAAAAAAATTCGTTAATTAGTACTATATCTTTCTTTCTTTATTTTAAATAAATTATATTTATCCAGGAAATCTGCTAAATCCAAGCTCTTTCAATCGTAATACTTAATCTACTTAATGTTCTACTTAATTTATTTCACTCCATTAGCATTTATTTATTTAATTTTATTATCATTTTGAAAGTGTTTAAAAAAGCTTTTTTTTTTTTTTTTTTTTTTTTTTTTTTTTTTACACATTGTGGCAAATAGTCAATAACTTTAATATGTTAAATTACATTTTCAAAATTAATTTATAATGACCTATCTGACTTCACCTCTCATCGGAATGAAATATTGAGTTTAATCCTTGCCAATGGTGAACAGTGTAAGATAAGATTATATCATTTCAACCTTTATGTATGAGCATTTGCCGGAGTGGATGCTTGGAAGTTTTCTAGATTTCTTCTCTTTGGCTCATGAATATGACCAACAACTTCAGAAAAGCTATTCTGAATGGCATAATGCATAGAATGCCTTCCTTCAGCATTTAGGTTATCTTGTATCGATATTACTTAATCACATATTTCTTTTGCATTATTTTACAGTATTGATTTTTTTCCTATTCACGAATTGATAAATAATAAAGAACATGTTAGATTAACTTATTTAGTCATGATTTCATTTCATTGGTTTAAAAATTATATTTAATTAATATGAATGTAAAATATTTTAACAGGTTTCTAAACAATTTATAACAAAATATTTCAGATCTCTGAAAAAATAAAATAAATTTATTTTAATTTCCTATTTATATTTACAATACTATTCTCGTTTCAACTCTGGAGAATAACACAAAAAATATATTAATTCAATCAATTTAAGTGGAAATTTAACTTTTAGGTTTAAAATTATATTTAATTAATGCAGACAAAATATATTTAATAAAATTTTTACACTCATTAAATATAATTTGTGCATTTAGAAATTCAGGATTGTGTCCATAAAGCTTTTTTTTTTTTTTTTTTTTTTTTTTTTTTTTTTTTTTACATCAGTACCAAAAATCATTATAAAGGAAAAAATGTATGATTAAAATTTTATGCGAAAATAAATAATTTGTGTAGGACACTTATCGTCAGAAATGTATTTGAAATTAAAATTTTTCAAAGTATTATACAGCAAATTTTAAGAATATAATTAAAATAATATCAAACCGTTAAAAAAAAAAGCAGTCTTATTCATTTTTTTTTCGCTCCTAATGAATAAATAGACTTTAATTAAAAATACTCACATTTATTATTTTTTGAAATTAAATATCATCAAAAAAGTTATGTTAAAATTGTGCTTTTATATGGCACAATTTGAAATTATGCAACTGAAGCTATCAACTGCATGATTTGAAATTTAAAAAATATTTCTAAAAAAAATGTGAGGAAAAGAGCTTAAATTTTTTTTATAAAATTAGGTATACTTGGCATGATCATAAAAATTTAAAATTTATTCGTCTGGCATATTCATTCTAATTTTTATATAACAACAGTGTTCCCTCTCCAGTTCCTGAAAAAAAAAACTATTTTTTGAGCAAATTACATATAAATTAATAAGGATTTTTTTCTCCCAATTCAAATTTTGGCGCCATCCAAGCATCGTTGGCGTCATTCACCTGGATTTAGAACTTTCACAGAGTGGCAACCCTAAAGTTGTTGTGTTTTCCAAAATGCAGACCGCGCCGCTTGCCTCAAGTTCGAAAACTTGGTAAAAAGTGGCGTGCATTTTTTTACTCTCTCGGTCTGGAAGTAACAAAAGAGAGTTCTCAATGAAGTTGAACGTTATTCGTGGTGGATAAATGAATGCCGCCAGGCATTTTACGTTACTTCAAATCATTCTGGTGCAGCCTTGTGTGACATTTTGTGGATTGGAGTGTGAATTTAGTAATCTAAGATATTGACTCCTCTCGGCGTTTCTTTGACACATCTCACCGGAACAGGCCGACTGAAACATAGTTTACCGTTCCAGCCCTTGTGCCCACCGAACTTTAGTGGATAATCAAGCGAATCTGGATTTCATATTGTGTTTCTTAAAAATAATTAATCAGTGGTTTGTAAAAAATAATTAATCTATAAAGAAAATTTCTGGATTTTTTTTTTTTAATTTTCACTATAAAGTTGAGTATTTACTGCATTAGTTCTCATTCTAAATTTGTTTAGTCAATATATTAATTTCAAAAGAACTAATGCCTTGTTTAAATGATAATCTTTCATTTAAATTATGATTCAGATTGAATAAAATGTTCGTTTTTTGATTTTAATTGAAAACACATTTCTAAGTGGTAAAATTATCAGATTTATTTTAGAAGAGATACAGCAATATCAAAACAATCAATCTCTGGCTCTGACAACTTCATTATAAGTTAGTTAAGCTACTCATTATGCTTTCAGTTGTTAAAGATATTCAATCATCTGATCTCGACGATAAAATTTTATAAATAGTTTCTCATCTTCATGGCCGAATTGTCTTTGATTCAAAATCTTTTTCAGCATGGGAAAGTGACATAGTACCAATTCGAGCTTGAAGCTGAAACCTAGCTTTTTTTTTTTTTTTTCACTGTGGAAACATCACTTAACCAATATCTTAGGGAAAAAAAAAAAAAGATATTTCACCAAGAGTTTTCCTGAAGGCACTTTCCAGTGGCGTCAACTGTCTGCTTCATCAAGTGAAGCGCGAAATCTCCTACTAGATACCGAAACTATGTGAAAAGATTTGTGGAATATTGTGTTTTTTCTTCTAAATCTTCATTCATTCTCTTCATTCGATCGTTGGATTTCTTATTTTTTTTCATATGAGGGGGAGGAGTAAAGGAATGATTGTGTGACGTCACTAGGTAGGAAGTTGGAAGATGAAAGTGACTGTGAACTTTGGTTCTGTTCGCGTCATAGTGCCATGTGGGAAAGGCGATTTACCAGTTCGAAAGCTGATGGATCTAGCTGTAACAAGGTACAAGAAGGCCACAGGAAAAGTAAGTGCCTCATTTATTTATTTTTTTCTAAATAGCCATCAGTAATTTAATTTATGGATAATTGTTGTTTTGTTTACAAAGCCACTCAATATTATTATTTATAAATATTTAGTAATTTTTATTAGTTTAGCGATGTGAAGTAAAATGTCATCAAGCTACCGATTGCTTTTTAGTGAAAGAATTTATTCATAGTTTATGAAAAGGGAAAAACATAACGAAATTATCCTATTATAACCAGAAAATCTCATACAAATAGTATTACTGATATATAAACAATATATATTAATAATATACATTAGTTTTTTAAAATTCAGTTTGCGGAAGTATAATAAATTCTTTTTGTCCTATTGTCTAATCAACTTTTCAAAATTTATAAAATAACATACTGTTTTGGAAAATTTCAAGAATTTTCTGTTATATTTAAATAATGCATAAAAGACTAAGAAACATACTTGATATGTTTATTCTTACTGAAATCACAGAATAACATCCAAAAAGGCCAGGCTCACAAGGCAAACATGCTCATATCTGCGATTTTGACAATGAAAAGGTCCTCATAAATGGAATCTTAATTCAAATATTCGTATTCGAGTAGGTTTGAACGCTAAACTTGGTTATAGTGTCTTAAGTATATCTGGATTTTTTTGGAAATAAAACGATTGTTGTGATTTTTTTTAAGGCAAAATCGAATTACCGCAATAATTTTGTTAGAAATTTATGTAATTATTTCACGATCGTTTGATTTATCAGATTTATCTTTGTAATCGATTTAATTCGATAAACTTTATTCTACCTAAATGCAAGTATATGGAAAATATTAAATTTTTAGTGTTTTAGCATTCAATTGTTTAAATCAACACATTTTTTTTGTCAGTTTGCTTAATGAAGTATTAGATTTATTGCTAAACGATAATCCGTATAAATTTTAAGTTATCTACTCTTTTGGCTGTTTTAAATAAGAAATGTAAGAATTATTCTGGGCAAAATATAAAAATCGTTTAAAATTAATTCAAAATAGGAACTGAGGCAAAATTTGGGATGTCATCTCTTATTAAAGCCCAGGAATTAATCTAGTTTTTTTCAAAACAATTTCTCGGAAAATCTCATGGAAAAGTTTTTTTTTGAAAAACTTATGAATTTCTATAATTTTAAATTGTAAAAAATTTTATGTATTCTCATACATAAAATTTTAACCTTAATATTGATATCGTCATGGTTGTAGTGACACATGGAATAAAATAAGTGCGCGTCTTAAATTATTCTAATTTTTAATTAAATATTATTCTAATTTAAATTTAATTAATCCTTTTAACTTTACTATAAACAAGTATAATTAAAATAAATTTAATTGTGTAAAAGTTTAAAATACAATAATTTTAAAATATTTTAAATTATATATTTTGTTGGTTCAAAAATTACTTAGTTGCAAATTTAATTTTTTTCCTTATAAAAGCAAATGCAAATTGTTTATTTTTGTTAGATCGCATTGAATTTTAAATAGAAAAAGTTTTGTATTGCTCTCAACTTTTTTTTCCAATAAATTGATAGAATTATTTTAAATATATTCTTTTGCCTATGACATAAATAATCAATGTTCCTTACATTGTAATTGCTTCAAAAAAGATTAAATGTTTTTCTAAGAATAAAAATGTTTTCCCTTCTTTAAAAATTTTTTTCTTTGTATCGCAATCTACGTTTTCAAAATATTAAATACATTTAGAATTCAATGTGAAATATTCAGTTTAGTGTGTTGAGACATTTTACTTGTTAGGAGAAAGTAACCCCAACAAGCACGGGGAAAAGAATCAGATTTCTACTTTTTTTGACTAGTTCAAAACATTCCGGACTTTCCCCTTTCCGTCTCACCCCCATCTCTTCTCCGAGGCGCTGGAATTTCTTCAAGGTCATCTTTTCTCCAAATCGCGCCTCCCCTTGAATATTCCCTTTCATGGAAAACTTTATTTTCAATTCCAAAAATTTGCAAGGATAATTTTAAGTTTTTTATTTTATTTATTTATATTTTTTTGTTAAGATAAGCCATTAGTTTTTTAATTTGGAAGTTATTAGTGAAAACAGTGATACATTTCTGATAATCTTTTGAACTGAAATTTGTGAATTTTGACTTGTGACTTTAAAGTTTGGAACTATTTTGTAATAGCTTTATATATTAAACTAAAACATTTGAAAAATTAATATTCATATATATGTATATAAAATTCCTCAAATTTTTTTTCACATATATATAATATGCTAATTTTGATATACGACATGAATAAATATTAAAATAACATTTTTACATGTATAGATGTTTGTATCCCAGATGCGAAATTGAATTATAAACGTTGACAAACTTAATTCCAAGTAAATTATTAAAAATCTGGTGAAATAATACTCTTGAACTTCGCTTGATATTATAGACTCGTAAAAAATGTTTAATAGTTATATTGGAAATCGGATTTTTTGGCAATTATAATTTAATGCAAACTTTAGATAATTTACATCATGTTTTGTGAAAATCTATTCTGAAGGAAAAAAAAAAATGAAAATTTATTTTATTTACATAGCTTACAAGCCGTGGGGGTTCAGATTAAGTGAAATATTTAAAATAATTAAATATTCTCACATGGAAATAAAGTCATGATATGAAGATACGTCTCTGCAAGTGTAACACAAACGTATCAAACTGTTTTTACTTTTTACTGCTGCAAACCTGTTTTCAATTTTCTATGATTGGCCTTGTTTTGTTTTTTTACCTTTTGGGCATCTTGCACTAAAAAAAGGCACACTAAAAATATAGCAAACGGAATTTTTTTATTTAAGAAAGAAATTTTTTCAGTGAAAATGAAATTATTACTTTCTTTTATTTGTCCCTCTGATGGGTCTGAGTTGAAATCTATGAAATTACCTAGTAAGTAGACTGGATATTTTCTATGATAGTTGTTAAAAATTTCTCTTGGTTGTAGAAGGATTTAGACACAGATTATTGCCTATAGCTCATTTATGAAACGCATTAATTATATAAATTTCTCTATTGAAAAATCATGCAATTATGAGTTTTTAAAGAATTCATCATTATTCTACATGTATTAAAGAATTATTTATACTCATAAAACAATTCTATGAAATCCTTTGCTGATAAGTCCTTAATTCAAATCAGAATCAAAAAAGCAAATGATAGATTAAAATTCAAACTTGTTATCTTCATTATCTAGTCCTGTCAAAATCACGTTTTGTGTTCGAATTCCACCTCGGGTTTGGATGTTTATAGTGGTTCAGAGCTTTATAGGTCTTAGTCTAATTAGCCATTTTGTGCAAAAAATTACTGTTGAGTGACAAATCAATAAAAACCATTTGATTTAAGCATTAATTTATTTGTTTATAGAAATGAATCTTCCACCTTATTTAACAAAGTGTCGATGAACTTTGAATTTATAAATGAATGAATCAGTAATGAATTTTATGAAGTTTATTACTGTTTAAATTTAATGTTTAATAAGATTTAATTCTCGTCGATCTAGTATTTGCATCCGAGTTATGCTTGTGAAAATGTTCAGTTCACCAGCTCCTCTAAGGTAGACTTAAGCTGAACCATTTTTTATTTTGTTTTAAAATTTTACCAAAAATCTGTATTTTTCTAAACATTGCCAATATCTTGATCTTGTAGTGGATAGGTTAACAGATGAGAGCTACTCTAAGACATTTTTATTAGCATCCACTGTGTTTTGTTATTAAGTTTTGTTTATGTATTTTAAAGGAGAGATGGAAACAGCAAACATCCAAGCTCATCCCGATAGACATATGTGTATAGAAAGCAGAAATACAGCATGCATTACTCAATGTTTAACATTAACTAGGACTTAGTCGAGAAAATCATTGATCTGGTATTTTGAAGGGGGCAATCTCAATACCTGAGCCTTCCTAAGACCATCATGTTGAGATTCACTATTTACTTTAATCTTTCTTTGGATACTGAGATGACAGATGAATCTTTTCTTGTTCAGCTGTCATCTCTTCTTGTTCTTGGTTAAGTTTGACACTTCGTGTCTTCAATTTCACCGCAGTGTATTTTTGTAGTGTTTTGTGTGAAATTAATTTTAAACGTTAAGTTGAGTTAGTTTTTGCATAAAGCGACAAACCATTCCAGTTTTTCGTTATGCTTAATGTACCTTCTTAGACTTTATTTCACGATATTTTTTTAGTTTGAAGAGGATGATACCGCCTCGTCAGCTAAATATTGTTCAAAATAATAAAGCAGTTGATTGACAGAAACAGTTGAAAACGAATCGTAATAACTTTGTAAGTTTTGGTTTGAATTAATCATGGGCGCTGAATCGTGTTAGGAGGTGATTCTATTTTTTCAAGTGCAAATTTAAATATCTAAGATACACTATGATATTCAATATCGAAATTTAGCTAAATGCTATGTTAAAAAGTTATGTTAAAAAAATTGAGCTTTACTTGTGTATTATTTACAAATTTTTCTATGTCATCCTATGGACTTCATGTGATTTAGAACATGATTATAATTATTTTTATTTACTTGAATCTCTATTTAAACTTCGATTAAAATTATTACAGGTTTATAATCGGCAACTTTTTGGATCATACCTGTGAATTATATTTCGGAACTAGATTAGATTCCCTATTATAATTTGAGAATAATTCTTGTAAATCCAAGGTACAATCATTTTTTTACAGGAAACGTTTTAATTATCCTGTTGATGATACACAAATAACGATCTTGAAAGCCTTATTGGAAAAGGTCACGAATAGTGTTGCAAGTGCTATTATTTGAAAAAGCTTACCGTTATTACAAATCGTGTAACGTCCACAATACTGTTGTGAGCATTTCTGATACATTGTATTGATAAAAATAGCAGTTTTCTTTTTTTACTATTTAACTATAGCAGTAACTGTAACTATTACTAACGTTTTAGGTCTAGTTAATATGTTTGTAGGATTAAGAGTTTTATTAATGAATGCATATCTCGAATTTTATCGTTCTTAATTTTCCAAATAATGGATAGTTGGAGTGTTTTATATCAGAGTAAATAATTACACTTATTGAATTTAATTTTTAAAAATATTTTTGAATTTATTTAAAAACAAAACATTGCAGGTTTTATATTTTTAATTTAATGTATTAAATAAACATACCCTATCAAGTTTAAATAAAATGATAAATCTCACTGCCCTTTATATTTCATTTATTGTTGGTAATAGTCTAAAAAATAAATGGATAAAAACCGTAGCTAAAGCTGTAAAAATTTGCTGTCACGTTTTTCAAATCAGATTCAGACAATGAAGAAAAAAAAATTTACTCGCCAAGTTTTAAGTGTGTCAGGTTTTATAACAAGACTAGTGGTTTCACAATATAAAAACTTAAAGAAAAATTTGTATTTAATATAATCTTATTTTGGACTATTTTCCTTCTGAAATCTTTCAGTTTAGCTCATTACAAATAAAGAGGAGTCTAAAAATTTCGTTCAAGCAGTCTAAGTAAAAAATGTGAATAAATCCATCTATTTCAAACAGAAGTGTTTATTAAAATTTATTCAAAATGATTTATGTTTTTTTTATTTAACTCTGTTTAGATTCTCTTGATTTCGATTTTGAAAATTTAATCATTCAATTTTAAATATTTATAACGGCAGTTTTTTTTTTTTTTTTTGTGTGTGTCCAGTAGTGAATTTCTTAAATTATGTGACAGTTATTTTTTTTTTACACAAGAGCGCAAATTTTGAGTTCCATGGCTTAAAGAACATTCTGAATTACTACAGACATCTACGTTAAGTTGGGTATCGAACGTGAGAAATAGTGAATGGAAAGTCATAGTTCCGACCATTCAACTTCCAATTCGTCCCCACTGAGTTTTTGACCTGTTTGCCTTGTAGCGTATTTATCGAATAATTCTTCATTACGGTTTTCAAAAACAATTTTTGTTTGCCATCTCGTAATTAAGAGCCATAACCAAGTTGACACTAGAGAGAGAGAGAGAGAGAGTTATCACTCTTCTCTCCAAACATTTTCTAAGGGGGAAGATATTAAATCCTACGAATATTTAAGAATTTTAGGTCGTGTCATAAGAACAGACTGGATCAAGCTTCGAATCTATTACCTTCCTGACGCCAAAGCAATGTTAATATCCAATAGGTAAACGTGGACCCTTAAAAATAAGGAAACAAATTTGTTTCTAAGGCAGTTCCAAAGAAAGATTTCACAAAGAAACCAAATTTTTTGGCAACGAAATTGAAATGCCTGCATATTATATGTGCTTTATTTAGTTATAAGTGTGCGAATAAAATATGTTAACTAAATATGATAATGGGCATACTAGTGATATCGTAAGGATTGAAATTTACAAATGAAGAGGAATCTAAAATTCCATTCTCTTTTCAGTCTCTCTTTGTCATTTATTTATTACCTGAAGGATGATTTTATCAAATATAATTTAAATTTTCGCCTTCTGATAATTCACTCTTTAATAAAAATATGAAAGATAGCTCTCAAAACCGGTCGTTAAACCCACATATATTCCATTTGTTAGGTTGGTTCTTTAAAACAGATAACAATTAAAAACATAATTAAATTATGTGTGTCAAGGTTGTTAATTAAGTTTCGAGGACTAACACTTTGAAAACAGTTACGTGTGTTGGCGAACATAGTGTAAATAGAGCAATTAGTAAGCACGTTGTTCGTAATGTTTCCAATGTTTTTGTTTACTTTTCAAGTATTTGCCAACCGAAATCTATTTCTGTTTCATAAACTGTCAAATACTTCTAAATTTTATTTTGTTATATTAAACTATAGTAAAACAAAAATCTAAGTAGAAATTCTTTTAAAAAAATAGTCTTAAATTTTGATAAAATTATTTAAAAAAAACTAGAATAGTTTTTTTTTTTTTGTATATAACGTTTATTTATTTTTACCCATTAATATGCTAATTTCGTTATGATTTGTATTATAGTACTTTTAGTGTTATAATGTTTTAAGGATAACTATTCAATTTAATTAACTTTTTATCAAGCAGTAAATATAAATCAGCAATGGTAAAATAATGAGACGTGACTCTTATAAATACGAAACTCCTAAATGAATTTTATCAATATTAAAAAAAAATTAGTCCTAAAATAATTCAAACGCAAGTATTCTAAAAGTAATATGAAATATTTAAATCAATAAAAAATTACTAGATCTCAACTCAATTAAGATATCTTCTTTTGTGTGATGTCCAACTACGATTAAATAAAATATTTATCAAAGATTTTTAGAAGTATAAATTAAAAATAAAAACATTTACATTTGAAAATTATACTTTTGAATAAATATCTTCAGACTCAGTTAATTACGATATAAATTTATGAGCCTTCATACACCCGTATGTAATGTTCTGATCTCTCTGATACAACAGAAGGGACCTCAACTTTTTTACAAACGTAGCCAGCTGTACTCCATCCACTTCCCCCTTTTCATGGTTTCGAATTCGTGGCACATAATCACTTGGTGCACGCCATGCTTTTTAGTGCCCTCCGGTTTAAGCCCCCATTTTCTCTCCTCCCCAGTCCCTCCTTTTTTTAATGTTATTTCATTTTTGTTTTTATTATTAGCCTGCGGGTGGTAAAAGCCACCTGGCGGACCCTCTGCTGTTCTGTGTAGATGTCCCTTCCCTTTCAAGTTAGGGATCGACCAACCGGTCCGGAACGATTTATACGAGTGCGGCTGTCTCTCGCCAGACCAGCGATAGGGTCACCACACTAGGGAAAAAAAAAAATGGTGTTCTCTCTTCGAAAAAAGATTCTGAAGCTAGTTTCATCTTAGGGTCAAGTGGGATTGTTTCGTGAACTTTCGTTTGCCACTCACTTTCAACGAGTTTTGAAGCAAGGAAGGTGAAATTAAATTTATCGTGTGCTGGTCTTTGTGTGCCCTTAAATACAGCTCCTTGAAAAAGAATTATGCTTTATAAAAATAAACTTATACTGAAAAAAGTATTTAAATAATGAACTATATACAACATTAATATATTATAGTGGCTTTTATTCCCTTATGAAATTGTTGCTTAACTCAAAACACATTTCACTGAAGTTTTCTTAAAACCGTGAAGTAATTATGAAATTAGTATTATTTTTTAATTGCTAAATCAAGAAATAGAAAAGTGATAAAATAGTCGTTTACTTTTCACACAAGCATAACGATCGCAGCATAGTTTAAAAATCTTTTTATTTCGGGGTTTGTGTGCTCGACAATCTGAATTTAGTAAAAATTTTTGTATTAGTCGACTACAGTACGATTTTAGTGGACTTCAGTATGCTTTCGAATGAATCATCATTCTAAAAAAGGCTAGTAGTTGAATGGTTAACGACGCTCTGTTGCACAATTCAACAATTCATGGATATGTCTTCTACTTATGTTGCAGTCATTTTGAATCTACTTTATGTAAATTAATATTAAAGCAAATCTTCACCTGCAACTTCAGTGCAATAAGTGACCGTATAGAAACAACCCAAACTCGCTATTCTAGGGGGAAAATCGAACTCCAAATTCTTTCATTTTATGTCGCTCTGGAATTCAATTCAACAATTCATGGGCTTGGCTCCCACCTTAGAAGTAAAAGGTCTCCTCATAGGTTTACAAAGGTTCGCAACATTTTAAACCTTAGATTCTTTGTGTACAAAAATTGTCAGTAAAACAAAATCAATTTGAGAATGGTATTTAAATCAGATGATTATGGTCTAAACTTTGAAAATTTAGAATCAAGGCTTATATAAGTTTTCTCACCACTATAAACTCTAGTTACTAAGGATAGTCAATTGTGAAAAATTGATTTCTATACTAGTGTTTGTTTTTTTTAAAATTATTTTATCCTTTCACAAAATTTGATACTATACTTAATTATATTATTTTATTGAAAGTTTCCTGTCCAGTTTTATTGAAGTTTCATGTCTACAAGAAGCGCTTTATTTTTAAATTAAGTTCCTGTAAACTTCTCGTGACAATTTTGCTCGTTGCTGTTAAAATTTCAATTTATTTTGATTAGTTTCTTTCAAATTAATTATTTCACTGTGTAATCTCCTTTATTTATGTTTAACTGTACACTTAAATGCTATGTTGCGACTGATTTCAGTAATTAACAAATTTTAATTAACTTACAAACTTTAGGAAATTTTGGCCCTGAAATGTCGCTTATCAATCCTGCAATTCATTCGCCAAGGTCGCCAAAAAACATCTGTTAATTCCTTTTATGCATTAATATTGATCGGGCGTTGTAAAAGTAAAATTAACTGACACTGTGCGTTGGCGCGGTTTATAGTCGGTAAAATGCCGATTCAGAATCACCTCAAAAAAAGTAAATGAAAGTCTCTGACGCAGGAAGGGCTGCCAATTCATCAGAACGCCGGACAAGCTGATATGGGTGTCCACATTCCTTATGTCTCCGGCTTATAATAATAAAAAGCTGGGAAGTGAAAGGTGTAAATGCGAAAGCAACATTTAGTATTCGGGTCTTCGGGGCAGGAACTGTATTGTTGCCGCTTTTGCTGTTGTATGCGTACGTGCAGCAGGTTTACTGTGCAATATTTGAATGCTGTGAATGGTCAGTGAATATGTCACAGAATTGATATCGAAAGAAAAACCACATTTTTTTCTTCTTTTTCTTTAAAAATGTTTTTTTCAAACAATCGTGTCGGTTTTAGTCGGCAATGGAATTTTTTTGACACAATATTACTAAAGGATGTGTAATGTCTGGTTTTATAAATTGAATCATTTATTCATTGTCAAATATAGCTTAGTTCAGTGTTGTAAAAGTTAAATGGAAAAATAGATAAGGCAATATGTATCTGCATTGGTGTTTTTTTCTAATTTCGAATTAATTTCGAAACGCGATTTTAAAACATTCTAATTATTTTTAGTGATTTATATCCGGTAATCGTTGTCACTATGTGCCGAAATGTTACGAAGTTAATTGTTGGTAACTGAAAAACTAATATTTCTTTAAACCATTGAATACTTAATTTAAATTTTTAAACACCCATATCATATAAACACATAATCACATATTTTTATCTGTTGGTTTCTGGCAATGAACTCTTCAAAGTAAAACTGGTCGCTTTTTAAAGTTCATGCTCAAGTGATGAAGTCAATATTTGAATGCATATTATTGATTAATTAATTCAGTGGGGAAAAAATGGATCTGTACACGGGAGCATTTAATGGTTCTATGAACAAAATTTCAAATAATCCCTTTAATATGACTTCACTTAAAATTTTCAGTTTTATTTTATTTTCCTTTATATTCAATATATTTCTAAAATATTTTCCAATGTTGTAATTAGGACTCACTTTGCCTATTAGTAAAATCACTCTGGATTTGGTCAGTGGAAGGACCCTGGTTGAATTCTCATCATTCTTGAACAGCAAAAGATGAATTCTGCTTTCTGTGTACGCATTTAACAAAATAAATGCCGAGTTGGTAACCGAAGGGTTAGTGCTCTCCTATCGGTAAATTCGTGGGCTCGAATCACATTTTGGTCTTAGATGTTTGTAGTGGTTTGGAATCCACTTTAAAACGTCGTTCCTTGTCTAATTAGCCTCGTGTTCAAAAAAATTACCTTTGAGTGCCAACCAAACATGACCGGATGAATACTTAAGAATAGTTTCTTTTTCTTATTCTTTATATTTTGATGAGTGAATAATCTCGCGCTTAAGTCATTACAAAATAAAGAGTAAGAAAAAAAAGTCATTATCTAAAAATTCTCACATTAGTAACTAATAACGAATCTTCAAATGTCTTCAACAACTTTTAGTTATTTAGCTTCCTTCTTTTGACTTGTAGACCTTAAACTCGATTTAACCACAGTAAATCTATGGGAAGCAGATATCATGTGCTTCTGATTTCTTCTACTCGTCTTTTTGCGTCTACCAAGCTGGAAGCTGAATGGTTAGCGTTTAAGGCTTTCATTTCAACAACTCGTGGGTTTGAATCCCACCATAGGGTTGTATGCTGAAAATGCGTTTGGAATCCACTTTAAACTATAAACCTCTGTCTATTTAGATCTCGAGTGCAAACAAATTACCGTTGAATGTCATACCAATCAAACCAATCGTCTTTCTTCTCGAGTACTTGGGAACTATCCTGCTTTCTTCTCTTGTTACACAGATATGGCTATAAAAGAATTTCCAGTTTTAACTTGAAAAATTCTCAAAGACATTTACAACTCTCATTCAGTGACGGAGTAGACAATTTTCTGAATGGGCCATAATAAAATATTTTAAATTCTCTTTGTTTATTGCCTATTTGTTTATTGCAATCGAGTTGGCAGCCAAATAGTTAGCCCTCTTGCCTCCAATTGTATAGATCGTGGGTTCGAATCACATTCTAGACTTGGATGTTTGTAATGGCTCGGAATAAACTGTACAGCATAAATCTCGGTCTAATTAGCCCTCTTGTGCAAAAAGTGGATCATTGCGCGACGAACAAACCAATGTTGGCTATTATACGAAAGGAACTCTTATGTTGTTGAATAAGAAACCATTTCACAGTGGTAATTTCTTTCTGTGTCTATTCTGATCTTCAGAGACCAATTTCTCTCTTTGTGCCAGCTGTACCGTAAAAACGCGGTTTGGCCGCTAAAAAATCCGCTGATCGCTTTAAAATCTAAGATACTCCTTAAGTAAGCGCTTACTGATTCGCATCACTGAGTTTCTTAATGGACACCATATTTCACCTGTTACCTTCTGGAGATGAAACTGTAGGTCTCGTTGCCAAAGTCATTATTCTGTCTACCATGGATAAGGGGTAAGCACATGTAGAGAAAGATATTGATCTTTCACTGAAGTAATTAATATTAAATTATAATTCACTCGTTTTTTGTAAGAATTTGATGTTTTTCTTTTCTTCGAAATAAAAATGAATCTTTGAAGCTATTAATACCCTTTGTGATTGTTATTTTTAATTAGTAGTTGAAAATTTTACTAATTAAAAGTAATAATGTTTAACATATAAGTAAATATTTAGCATAGCTTAAATATCAATGGAGAATTAGTGAGAGGTAAGTTGTGTTCGAATCCAGAATATAGATGAATGTATAAAAAAATTTTTCCAATTTGATTGCACATGTTACGAGTTTTGTCTTGTATTTACTATTATTTTTTTCCTTCGTAAAATTTTATTTCCTTTGATTTATTTAATAATAACGAATTAAGAATTTAAATTATTATATAAGTTTGTAAAAATCAAACAAAATTTCTTAAGGAACTTATTGTTTATTTTTTAATTTGTAGCTGTTAATTTTATAACACAACATATTCAGTGTTTCTTTTTATTTATTGTTGTTACACAAAAATAGCTCAACTCTTGCTATGCAGTTCAATAATTGGTAGCCCTTCGATTCAGTTCAGTAATTCTCCCTGCTCTTTACTTCAACAGTTCGTGGGTTCGATTCTCATTTCGAGTGCGGGTATTTATGAATATCGGGTTGGAATCACTTTGAATGAAAAATCTTTATCCAATTTATCTCTTGAGACCTTGGAGAGACAAATAATTTGTAAATCTTGATGTACATTTTTTGTGTATTGCCCCTAGAATAATTTAATCCTATTTAGGTTTTATAATACCTTATCTTGTAATAAATGAATATAGGTTCTCATGCCTATATATACTAACACGTGCAATATGCACAGAAGAGCAATATTTTCCTATATTCAGTAATGATATTGGTTCCTGCCTGGTTAATACGCTGGTTAATAGTTCATGAATTCGATTCCCATCTCGAAAATGAATACTTGTAGGGATTTACAGTCGATTAAATTATTGTGAGCAAATTGTGATCGCAAAGCGGAAATCCAAATAACAAAAATATTTTTTTTCTTCGTTTTCTAAACTGTTACTCATGGTGAAGCTTAACATTTACTAAGTTTATGCATTAAAATTGTTTTCTAAAAATATTAAATTTGTTTTCTTTTTTTTACCAGAAAAAAAAACAATGCACTAGCATGTTTATTTTACATCTTAACATTTCGTAATTTTTCCTCTAAACACGAAGTCAGATACATAATATTTCTTTCGCTCATTCCGAAGGAATATTTCCTTCCTCATACTTGGAACACTTGCCTTAATATTTCTAAAGGGTATTGGGGGGAAAAAAAGTGGAATTTGAAGAAGACAAGTTCGTTCTATTCTTATAGCACTTCCTCGTGAATGAAGCCGCTCCTAAGAGTAGAGTTGTATGAACGCCCATTAAAGACAATGAGATAAAAAATAAAAACATTCATTATATCTTCCCAGGGACGCTATTTACTACTACTTTTTGGATGACAGGTAACAGAGAACAACCAGAAATACTTTTCTGAACTCATAAGACTTGTCATGCCGCTAAATGATAACAAAAGTTCGGTCTAACTTTTTGAAGCCTGTGTGATCATGATATCAGATTATCCGTATATCTAGATTCTCGAATTTTCCGATTGTTCATTTCTGAAATTTTTATCTTTGTATTATAGTTAATCCGAAAAATCTTGTTTTACTACTGAATTAATTTTTTTTTATCCATAAAGAATGCTCCTTTATGTATATGCATAGATTTTGCTAGTTAATTTTCATTGGTAATTTACAGGAAAAATTAAATGAAAAAAATAGGAAATGTTTGTTGCAGAAGAAATTTACTTACTGTTTATAGAGAAAATAACCAAATTTGTATTCTTTTCTTAAATATAGTAAAATTACAATGTAGGTCTTAATTCTAAAATCATAAATTAACATTTTAAGGAGAATTGATTTATTGAAATCTCAAAATGGTTCGTTGATATAAAATTTAATATCTACTGTCTTTGTATAGAATGACTATTTTTTTAATTTTTAGACCTCTGGTATTTTTAGCCGTTCAATGGTTTGTGTTTTATTCTATAGTTTAACAGCTGGACTGTTAAACTCCCACGTTTTATAAGCCCTTGTTAATTTCCACGTGAATTATCCCTTGTCAGACTGTAGATTGACAAACTAAACTAAATCACCAAGTTCTTTCCCTCTCACCATAATCAACTAAATTAACCTTTATTTATAAAAAGTGATTACATACTAAATTACAAGTTATATACTAAAAACTGCTATATTTAAATAATCTCATCCAATTACTTTATTGTAGTTATATTTGTTCCGAATGTTAAACAATTTTCTAATATATATATACGCTTATAAGACTTAAGTATGCGTCTTTTCTAGTTAGATACAGAAAGTTTAACTTTCTGGGCATTAAATCAACAATTCGTGGGATTGATTGTCACATCATTGCATGGAATCTCTGTGGATGATAATCCATTTTATACCATATTTCGAATATGCGCAACAACCTAATCGAATTACCCTGTCTAGAGGTCAGCGTGCCTGACTGCGGTTCGGGAGGTCCTGAGTTCGGATCCCGGTTCAGGGCATGAATATATTTTCTCTTTCTCCTGTCTTTGTCCTTTCCTAGTATGAATGGAATGTAAATGGTTGTCTACCCTATAAAATGGTACCTATGGCATGTGTGTACTGAGGAAGTCAGACTCCACACCAAATTATGGTTCAGTTGGAAAAGTGGAGCAGCGCACCCTATATTGCCAGTCTGGTTGGCCCTCGGTAAAAAAATAAATAAATAAACAAAATAATTGTAAATAAATATGCGCGTATGACTCATGTACAATAAAATGACAGCAGAACAACAGTCTGTTTATGAAATATAAATGTATTTATAAGAATAATCTCATCTTCCATGTACTTTGCTTTCATTAAATTCGCGTTAGATTTATTTTTGGGATTGTGCTTTTAAAATCATAATAAAAATAATTATGCTAAATAAACCATTTCCGAAGGTAACGTTTTAATGATTTGACTCCCGATTACATTCGGTTTAATAGAATTTTTTTTCTTAACTAAATGCTGAATATACTATAATTTTGGAGAACAGATTGGCATTCAAAACAGGCGTAGCCATAAAAACGCTTCCTCTTTAGCGAACACAAAGAGAAATCTGCATTAAAATGCCTTTTATCAGCTTTGAACGGGTGAAAATTTTTGTTATTTGTCGTGAGAAACAAAACGTTCCATTGATGGAACCTGTGTAATGTAATAAGCCGAAAGGCGATAATGTGTGTCTGACCAGATTAAGCAAGCACAATCCGGCGATGTTTTTATGCGTATGCTTATCCGGTAATATTATGGATGTTTGGTTTTGAAGTTTTCATTAACATCGTATAGGGCGTGAAACCTTACCTTTAAGCTTAATGAAATCTTTTCGTTGAAAAATGCTCTAAATATTTATGCAAATTCTTTTGTTTGCTTAAACGTCGGCGAAATAAGAAAAGAGGGTGTATAAGTATCGTTTTTTTATATAAGAAAAGATAGCATAAAAATTGGTATAACTAAAATTTAGTTTTTAAATTTGGAACTATGCAATGTATATTAATGAGAACCAAAAAACATATATTTATTCTATTTGAAAGTGTTTTATAAAATGTTTGTTTAAAATAGCTTTTA
Source organism: Latrodectus geometricus (assembly GCA_026290005.1). Taxonomy (NCBI): domain Eukaryota; kingdom Metazoa; phylum Arthropoda; class Arachnida; order Araneae; family Theridiidae; genus Latrodectus; species Latrodectus geometricus. The sequence continues at coordinate 127,196 of JAPDSC010122825.1, read as the reverse complement.
ATAATTAGAATATACAGTCTAAAGAATACTAGCAAATATAAATGTTTAACAAGAATGTCATTAAATAATATCTTAGATTAAATTTTGCTGTTATGTAAATTAATATTCTATTAACAAACTGAATTGTAATTTTTAAGAGCCTCAAATTTTTTATTGGTATATATTTTTATATCGTAAATATTTATTAAAACTAGAAATGTATCCTATAAGAGAAAAAATATTAAGAGTGAATGTCACTATTTGAAAACGTGTCACTACATTTAATAAAAAGTTAAAACCGTAATCATGATTAAATAGTTGTATTTCTTATTAATACAAATTGAATAAAAAACATTTAAATCGTCCTTGCCGATTTAAACTAACCATAAAGTGGAAGTTATGATTTATTTATTGCTTGCATAAACAATCAAATATTAATATTTAATGTGCTTTACATGCTACATGAAATAAATTTATTTTTACTTAAAGATTAGTAAGTATTTATTTTTTCTGTATCAAGAGAGAAAAATCTCCAATAATCTATAAAACAACCAATCCCACTAAGTTATTGGCCAAAATTTTTTTTCCAACTGCTCTCTGAAGAGCTAATCTCACTGATAAATTTACTTGCTTTTGAATGGTGGACAAAATTGAATATTCAACATTATTGGTGAAAACGATTATTTGTTTAATTCATTGACCAATTATAAGTAAAATAAATGGACGTACACATGATCTCAAGTGTAACGAAAGAAACAACCACTTTATGGTTAATAAAGAAATTCCTTTTTCCAGGTTAGAAATATTTTTTGATTTAAAGAAAATCGTAAATAACAAAAATTTCCAAAATATTAGTAGTTAAAGGAAAACATTTCTCTGAAAAAAAATTTTCTATAGGATTCAATAGATGCTTAGAAAATTTGTGGCTTATAATTTTAAATAAAGTAATATTTAGAACAAAATTTCAGTAAATATTATAACACTTTTCATGCATATTAAAAATTAAATCTTAATATTTTTTTAAATTTAGCTCTAAGAACATGTTTTGATATAGGAAACATGTCTATTAGAAAAAGGGTAATCTAAAAGCAAAAAATTTAAACTTTGTTCTAACATATTGAAATATAAGCAAAAATACGAAATATTTAAAGCACATAGAGTATTCAAAATTTTCATTTAAAAACATTAAATTGTGAATATTAAAAAGAAATGTTAAACATTAAACTAATTTATCGGAAGAAAAGATCTCATTTCTGAAAAACATGGAGGTGTGAAAAAAAATGCTTCAATTAAAGGGAAAATGTTTATACATAGAAGAAATATTTTATTGGTTTTAAAATTATTAAAATATGATAAATTTTTATGAAAAAGAAAGAAGAAAAACCATATACAAGAAAAGCGTATTTGTTTTTGAAAACATTAAATTAGGACAGGAAACATATCCGTGGGAAAAATTAAAAAGAACTTTTCGTGTGCATAACAAATTTCCAATTTACTTAGTAAAATATATATTGAAGTACCATAAAGGAGTAAAGTCTTGCGAAAAACAGAAGAATTGATTTAATTCAAGGAAGAAATAATTTTTTAAATACACTTGGTTTTTTCAATTAAATATTTTGCTATAATATGACAGAAATTTCTCTCTCGTACGCGAGAGTGCTGAAAAAGTTAAGATATAATAAAGGAAAAAGTTTCACACACGAAAAATCTTATTGCATTGCTGGATATTAAAATCGCTACACAAAGTTGAAACGTAAATAACAAAAGAATATATAGTATATAAAAATAATTAAATTTTCAATAAATTTGGGTGCATGCAGCCTGAGAAATCAGTACCGAAAACAACCACTTGTGGTTTTTCTATAGATAGTAGAATTCATAGTTGTAAAATAAAACAGAAATGCAATATTCATCATCCTTTGTTTAGTCATGTTTGAATTCGAATTTAGAACTTTAATGTAGAGTGGGATTCTTTCTGGACAAGGGCAAGACTCAAACAAAAGTTTGTTATTGTTAAAAATATTAAATAGAATTTGAAAATGAAGTTAAAAAAGTTTCAAATACTTATTTTGATAGTCTTCAAAATAAAGAACATTTTAAAATAATAAAAAAAAAATCAGTTGAAACGGGAAGTATAAACTTAACAAAAGATACTTACCTCTCGTGTAATCTCTTTGCAGATCTCTAATTTTTATCACCTTGAGTTAGGGATCGCATTTATTTCAATAGCATCGGTTCGCCAGTTTTGAGTCACTTCGTAATTAGAGGATTTTTCAACCTTCACATCTGCGATTTCGATCTGAAGGCAGTATTTTTTCTTCTTTTTTCTATGATCTCTTACTTGAAAAACTGCGTGAAAAAAAAGTAACTATTATTTCCGCCATGCGACGCTTAGCGCCTCTTGTGTGCAACCGCTTCCATCTAAAATTTTTTCTTTTTGCGTCTCTCAGAAAGTGAATGAAAAAAAATTTATTGAAAATATACCGATTGAGTTTCTTTTTGTTTTGTTTCTTTTGTTGTGATGTCGAAGGTTTCCTTTTCTTTCTTTTCACTTTTTTCTGTTTGAGACTTATTTAGAATATACTTTCCGCCCTTTTTTGTCACCAGAGTAACAAATGGTTACTATCAAACTTGTTAATGATATAGTGTTAAAAATCCCGAGAAAATGCTTCACTTTTGTTCTGTAATCCACTCAGGTTTTTCATTATTCTAAATTTTTCTTAAAAAAATTGATGTAATCATAGTGATACGATTTCATCATTTGATAGCACAAAATTATTAAGCAATATATTACATTTAAGCTAAAAATATTACCTTTAAGCTTACATTAATGCAGAATTTCATTATTTGTAAATATGTAATGCAAAGTATGATTAAACATTAAAATTTGTTTTTTTTTTAAGTTGATCTAAATTACATCATTAATTCCTCAAATGCACATTATTAAAAATCAAACTTGTAAAATCTTGAAATAAACAATTTCATTCGAAATGGCGTAATGCTGCTGTATCTTTGAGGTCTGTAAGATAAATTTGGTGTCTACTCGAGGTTCTAGAGAATTCATTGTGTCTTTACAAAAAGAAACTTGCCTCTCCAAATGTTGATTTAATTACTTTACCATGGATCAGAATTGAAGTATGAAAGTTAGCTGCGTTCACAGTGGCTTTAATTCGTAGAAATAGACAGCAGAAACATTGCTTTAATATAACCTAGAATGTTTATAAGAACTTGACAGTTACCAATACTGTGCATATTTTGTCCATATAAAAACTCTGATGGTAGATTTTTCTTAATAAAGAAAAAACATTTATAATTTCGGAGAACACTGAAATATTTATATTAATTTTTGTATTTAAATCAAACTTCTCTAATTTCGAAATTGATAATTTTTATTAACTTTGAGTAGAGAAAAAAATAGAGCAAAAATTTGTGCACGGTTTGAGACTGCTATTTTTTGAAAATAAGTTAGGTAATTACTTCGTTTCACAAGTAACTTACACCATGACAGTATATTATAAATCAAACCTGTGCAGGATTTATGATATACTATCTTGTTAATTTTTTTATTATCCAATACTAATAAATAACCGCATAATAGACTAATAAGATTTTATATATTATGGATCACATAAAAAAAATATACGTTATCTGCTAATGAATTTTTTATAAATTTAATTTAGTTGTATTCATAAAAAATTTCTTTAGCGTTATCAAACTAAATAGTTTTAAAAACGCTAAAGTAATTTTTATGAAATATTTTAATTAGTATTATGAAATATATTTTAATTTTAAAGGAAAACTTATTAATTAGTTTATATTTTTTAATATAATTATAGTAATTTTTAAATCTATGATAATATATATACATTGTTGAATCAGAAAATACTAATTCAAGGAAAAGAAAAACTTTCGTTTAGAAGATTCTGTTTCCAAGTTCTGTCCTGATTACAAAAGACCAACATGGTAGTTGTACGATTAGAGGGCTATAACCTTTGCTTCAACAGTTAATGTGTTGAATTAACCTTGGGTTTGGATGTCTCTAGTGTTTCGGAATCTAATTGGAACTGTAGGTCCCAGTCTGATTAGATCTCAAGTGTAAAAATCCCGTAGTTGACAAACAAACCAAACCTGAAAGCAAAAGAATATACTGCACAATTAAATAGTTTGGTCACAATTAGGTAGTTTTAAGGCTTTTTTTCCTTGCGACATGTGGACCCGTTTCATTTAAGAAAATCCTTTCTACTGTTGTGGATATTCCAATGCAATATATATTTATTAAAATAAAATCTTTTGGTGTATTTTTACAGTTGAAGTCGTAGGTGTTAGTTTGCTTTCGCTCCCAGCAATCTACTTTTGTTGGCCAAGGCCGCTTAAGCTGAAAAAAATGTCTCGTTATTTAAAGCCACATTCAAATATTAATGTCAATAATTCAATTGATGCCTGTTTGTCTTAACTTCTGAATCGCATTACACTATCGTGATGCCTAATATTTCCATTGGTAACGTTGAGCTGGTAGCCCAATCGTTAGCATTTTGATCTTCAGTTCAATAGTTCGTGAGTTTGAATCCCACCTTAGTTTTGGATGTTTTCCGAAATTCAGTTTCACTTTTAACCATAGGTCTCGGTCTAATTTAATTAGCCTTCGCGTGCAAAAATCGATCAAACCAAATTCCATTACCAACTTGCACAAGGAATTTATTTGTTTTCGTTATCTAATCCATTGGCTTCCGGAATCAACGATAATGTACCATACCTTTTATAAATTTGTAAAAAAAAAAAAAGCTGAATCGTCTGATCGGAAACTGAATATGCTAAATAATTACATAATTTAAAGATATTTTGACCTCTCCCTTATTTAATTTTCAAATAAATAAAATAAAAAGCTATGCATTGTCAGTATTTGTTATTAAAAATGAACTAAATTCGAAAGAGAATAGACCATGGGTTCATTGTGGACGTGATTATTTTAAAGATAATGTGGTTAAATGTTTTTACGCATCACTTGTTTATTTAATTAAAACGCAAAGTTGGTAAAATCAGATCGCTAATAACGATCATACATTTAAATTTCGTGATTAAATGACCGAGTTGTTATGACAGCTCATTTTGATCAGCAATGATCTATACGCAATTGAAGTTCGTATGCAAATAAATATACGTGATTAAGTTTTTGTCTAAGATGCTTATTGAATATTTAAACGTTAATATGATATTGTCTGGATGTATTTAACAATCGATTCGAATCGGCATATAAAAATTCATTAACAAGTGCGACATTAATTTGTTTTTAATAACTATTAATTGACTTTGACGCTTTAATGACCCACATCTGATTTAACGTTTGAAGGGCATTTTTATATTAAAATTAAGTGAAGATCTACTGTCTTATCTAAAGAAAATGATTAATTGAACATATAATTCAAACATGTGAATTATATGTTGAATTAGAGATACATTTCTATCGAGCTTATTTCTATTTCTGGCGAGTGAAGCCAATAAACACGATTAAGCGTTTCTCAGTTTTAAATCCCGATTAAGTGACGAGGTCAACACTTGAGCTGGAACTCTCCTCTACACTCCATTCCACACTCACAAGCGAAATGGAATTAGAACCTAAGGACTTGGATTCTTATAGTGAAATTTCTTTTAGGTTACTATTTTTATGTATTAGGCTTATGTAGATACAAATTAAGACATTTTATTCTTGTAATTCGATTCTTGCCCATTTGGTATCATGTTCATAGTTTCCTAATGTTCTTTCATGCTTTTTTGAAATCCGTCAGAGTCTCTCTCAGATTTACTCATTACGTCTTCATAATCACACGAATGAAATGAATTTCTCTACAGTGAACTTTTTTAGAAGATAAAAAAAATATTTTTTGAACTTCACAAAACTGACTGTACTATACTGAAGGAAACAATCGAAAACCTATTTCATTTATTAATTGGCTCTAATTGCGAATCCGACTTTTTTTCCGAAATTAAGTTGCTTTAACAAAAATTTGAATTTAAATTAATTACAAATTTATTTCTTAAGTAAAAAACATAGCTAATTCATTGTTTAGTTTTAAAATTCATTGATTGTGCTTTATTCCAGAGAACGACTAAATTTATCTCAACTTAGCGAATCCATGTGTTAGTGTACTTTGAAAGCGACAATTTTTCTATAAGTATTCTGAAATTTAAAAATCAGCAATTTATGTGATTTTACACTTTAGTATCTTATTGTTTTTCTGGAATACATAGAACGAATCTTGTTGTTATCCATTTTCAATTTAAAAACAAACAATAAAAAAATGAGTTTGATGAAACAATAATAGTTGAGGATTTGGTACCTTTCAAATTTGAACTAAAAACTCATAGGCGTTTCAAAATCCCGGAGATAAAAAGAGAAGATCCCTATTGTTCAAGTGTCACATTTTGAGAAAAACAGTGAACACACCGCGCCACAAATGCTTCTAGATAATCGTTACTAATTTTTAATCTAGTCATGGAAGTTGTTCGAGTTCCTAGCTATTTAATCATGCTCTAATGCCCTATATTTAACATTACTTAACTTCTCTTCGTCATCAGACATTAAATGTGCTCTAGACCTATTCTCATGCCAACAAGATGCGGTTTGAGCGAGAAGAATAGAAGTCTTAATTTACGAGAGTAGAAGACTCATCAGTTCTTTTTATTGCAACTTACATCAAAACACGGAGTGACCGTCACGGTTATTGAGGTATTTATTTTTCTTAACCCATTTTTCTTTTATTATTTTTTTTTTCGTAGTATCCTCTTCAGTCCTTAAGCTGTAACATTTTGGCGAGCAAACACTATTATTAGTACTTTTTCTTAAATTCTTCCTTTCATTTTTTTAAAGGTTTCTTAAGAAGGGATTATTAAATCAACCCTGTCATGTAAAATTTAGTGTGAGATTTCTTCGCATCAAATGCGGCGTGACGTTGGCTTTAGAACTCTTGCATTTTGCGGCTCGTTACTGGTACATATCTTATTTGTCTCCTCGGCCACATTAACAGATGAAGCATATTTGTTGATGATTATCTTTGAATAATAATATTCCATTTTTTAGTGTGAAGTAGTTTGGGAAAGGCGTTTCAACTTCCTCTATGATACGGATAAGATTGAGTTTACTTTTGAAAGCAATGACTTGTAAAACCAGGTATGACCCGAAAGAACTTTTATTCATTTCAAAAATTTAAATGAAGGTCGCATTTTAGTGTAAGAATAAAAATTCTTGTTTATCAGATATTGTCTAAGTTTGGCAAAGAAAACTCTTACACAATTTGACCGGAATACAATGTAAATTCCACGTATCATTTGTCTCCTAGAATTCATAATCTGTTTTGTAAATAATATCATACCTAAGCAGAGAATTTTTTAAAAAGTAATTTATTTCTGTTTGATTAATGTGGTTTTAGATAATATCAACATTATAGAAGTTAGATGATTATACATTTTCTCTCTAAATTTTATTTTTTTCAGTCGATATATTGAAGATAGTTTTTTTGTCGATGTAATCCGGATAAATCGTCTATTCAATAATTTAATAAACTGAATTGTTTTATATGTATAATTTTTGTAAAAAGATGTTATTCTGCAACATAATTTATAGTAAAACTGAAGCTCTCAAGGGAAAAACTTAGAAAAATTAAGAAAAAATTGCTGTGGGATGTATTGCTTTATCCACCATGCTCGATATTGCGCCATCAGATTTCCATTTACTTCAATCATTTACAACATTTTTAAAATTTTAAAAAATTTGAAAATTAAGATGTTCAAAATGCGGTTTCTAGAAATTCCTGTCAACAACCAATTCATTTTTCAAAAACCAACTCGACATTGAAAATTCAATCACTAGATGTCAAAATATTGTTGATAACGAGGATTATTTTATTGACCAAAATAAACTTGTTGAAAATTTGTTTAATGTAATGTTATATATATTTTTATAAGTCCTCTCAATATTTAGTTAAAACGTTTTAGCTAAGTTCTTAACTAACTCCTATTCCTTGCGGTTAAAGTTAATTAAGTTGTATTGTTTATTATTGACATAAATCATACACGGGTATTACGTTAATAATACCCGTGTATGATTTATGTCAATAATAAACAATGCAACTTAATTATAATTTAATATTTTTATGTAAATATCGTAAAATATAAGAAATATATTTTTGTTAAAGCCATTTTATATTTTAAATACTGAATTTAAATTAACATCATCGGCAAACAATTTTATCTAATAATGTACGAAAGTAAATTTGAAAATTTCATCTAAGTGATTTATTTTATCGAGTACAAAAGTTATAGATCACATCGGATTAAAAAACTTTGTAGAAGATCTCAAAGTATATGGTTTGTATTCAAAGCTCTATTATGTACATTGAAATCAGTTGATCTTGAGGTGAACATTTTTACCATAACAGATTATTCTGTTAAACTATTCGTTCTAATAATCATATATATATATATGTGTGTGTGTGTGTGTTGCAGTGATTATATTTGCCCTATATTCTGGGCATATAAAATAATTTACAACATTTTACTTCAAGTTAACTATTATATTTCTCTTCTCCGAATATATATATATATATATATATATATATATATATATATATATATATATTTCTCTGAAAAGTATCTTTCATTTATTTGAAAGCTGATATTGCTATATTAGCAATCAAAGATTTATTAACTGTAATATTTGTGGTTATTAATTTCTTAATTGAAATTACCCTAAATAATTTATACGTTAATAACGTTATAAAGTTATTAAAATAATTACTGAATTGAATTTATTTTTGGGTAAATTGGTATTTTCAATCTGTGATAATTCAGTTTCTCGCACAAAATGTTGAATGGAAAAAAAAAAAAAAAAGTACATTGCCACTGGAAAAAAAGGGAAAATTTGGATTCTTCAATTTGATCGGATTGTCTGCAACCCAGATTTTATTCGCTTTTTTTTAAAGAAACTCAGCCAATCATTTTCATTTACTTATAAATAAACGCGTTCACAATAAAAAAATTGGCGCCTGGATGTTGTTTCAGATTTTACTTTTATTCATTTCGCATAATTTCCATCTACTTTCCTATCGTACGAGTGCGATGGTATCTGCTCTGCAACTACAATCCAGTGGGTTCCCGCGCTCATCATTATTCAAGGAAATGCTTCTCCGTTCACTAAGTAAAAGAAAAATAACGAAGTGTAATCTACTAACGGTGAAATTAATATCTGTCGTCGTTGGGTACTTTTCTTATTTTCACTGTCTGGTGTGCTCTGTTCATTTCGTATCATGCAAATTAGGTAACTGGAATCTTTCACGACAGTTTACTGTTCTGTCTGGAAGCTCGAGGGTCATCAACATATTTTTATAAGTACATATTTTCGGCTATTCAACATAATAGCGTGCTACCTTTGAAAAGAAAATCTTAGCGTGAATACTTATAGTTCGGTATCCATTTATCATCGTTCTTATACGGATTAACCGCTGTGAATAACAAGTTATTATACAGCGACAAATAATCACAATTAATATGTACGTGAAAAATTATTTTTAGATTCATAAAAGGAAACTAAAACATTGCCTATACTGTTATATTGATCAAATTACTTATGTTTTTCATATTAATGGAAAAGTATAAGCCAAGTTGGTGTCTAAACAATTAACAGTTAGGATTTTAATTCGGCAGATAGTAAGTTTTAAACTCAGATCGATCATGGATGTCTGTAATGATACGGAATCCATTTTGAAGTATATTTTCCTGTCGAATTAGTCAATGTGGGGGAAAAGGTGAATGTAGAATGACAAACAGTCCAAATCAAAAAGATACTACTGAAGGAAGCTAAAATATTCCTAAGTTTCTTATCACTGTATTGGGAGAAGGTCAACGGTTAATCTTAAAACTTTTCATGTCAACCAACAGAGAAAATAAATGCTTCTTATGAACTTTTTTACACTGTAACTGATATCTTAATATTTGGAAGCTATTGTAAAACGTTCAGACATTTGTCACTAATATTCTTGTAGGACTTTTCACTGATAGTGGTCCATATTCATGTATCAAAATGCCTTCTATTTTTATTAATTTCGTTTTAATGCTTTTCAAAATTCTTATTTTATCGCCAGCTTTAAGCACTTTTCATAAATATTGAGCATGTTCACGTGTCTTAAAGAAAAAAATTCGGAAAACTCCAAACATTACAATTCTGCAGACATGTATGCTAACAGCTGAATCACACATTACACCTGATTCTGTTGCTTAACAATACCTAGTTTTGAACATGGCACTTTCCAGTTCGATAGTTCTTTTCTAACTCTGATCTGAAATAAGCCCTTATTAACTATTATTTGGCATACTACAGTAAATAGCCTAACAGATATATGTTATATGTCTTTTCATTTTGCAACATTCACTGCTGTTTGTCTTCCTGGACTTTTTCATACACCCGAGTCTCTAGGATAGAAACAGAAAATTTTCTCATAAACTCGATGGAAAATGCATATAAAAACAGAAACGCAACATCCAACACTGGTTTATCTGCAGTTTTGAAAACCTAACCGAGGACTTTACTCTCCGAACTGGTCACTAGCACCACTGGGTCAAGTGATCCTAATCTTTTACTATTTGGCATTTTAATATTACTGTCTTCGATTGGATAAGGATCTCAAACTCGATATTCTTCAACCACAAAACGTCTCAACTTTTCCCGCCACATTATTGATTAAACCTGTCATTTTACAACGCGTTTCATTGACTTCTTTAGTTACTGGGAAACTACTGGAAATCAAACAGGGGCATTAATTTTTTTAAAGCATTGTAATTTGATGGATGATGTTTCAACATTTAATTACTCAATATGATTGTTTTCAAAATTTTTCATGTGAGACAACAATTTCATTTTATCTATAATATGTCTTTTTCTAAATTACTTTTTGTGTATTTAAACCATTAAAAATGTGTTTTTCTCTCAAAAACGATGGAAAAATAATAAATTCATTCGAATTTTTCCAAACGAAAATATTCTTTATGAACTAATTAAGTTGAATACTTTTGATTGTAGGAATATTAAGAGTCTTAAACTTGAATTGTATTTTTATTTTTGAAAAACATTAAAAGTAAGTGATACAATTATTAATTTCATGCTTTAAAATCTCTTATTTTATTTGCCTCAGTTTTATGATAAACACTTAGTGACAATCACTCCAATTTTTGAAGCCAATTTTTGTTGCAAATATCTCATTTGTATAATCTCCATGCGTTATTATAATCAAGCTTGACTTAGTCAAGTATGACAAAACTAGTTCTCATGTATTTTTACAATACGTTTTATACATTTGAATGCACTATGATACAAAAAAAAAGCAACTTAATGCCTTAATTGATTCAAATCCAAGTATTGCGCACACATAAGTATCCTATTTCAACTGTTGTCATTTGGCGCTTTAAAATTTTGTTATTGTACATTCAGACTTTACTCCCCCACATATTGACCAACAGCCAACCGAGACTGATTAAATTATGAAATTTATAGAACAATAGTCTGGAGAGGCTTAAAACGGATGGATTTTATGAAATACATTTCTATACTCCACAAACAATCGTAATTCTAGTTGGGAATCAAGCCGAGTCTTTCGGCTCTGTTTTTTGTTTCTCGTAGACAAACAGTACCTCTGCTGCGTCACAAAAACAATGGAATAAATAATGCCCCAAATTATTCATGTGCGCTCTTTTTGTGTGTGTGTGCATCTTTTGGGCAAGGAATGTGCAATCGCTTATTTTTTTCTTCCTTGAGATAGCCGCTGCCCGGTTTTGACTGTTATTTTTTTTAGTATAGGCGCCGACGATCACGAGTGTTTTTTTTTTATATCAGAATGCCATTGTTTGTCAGTGTCAGGCCAGGAGCAATTCTAATCGGAATTGAGTTTTATTGGTGTAGGTCATTTTTTTCAATTCAGATAAACAGAACTTTTATGTTTGTATATTATGATAATAAAGCAGAAAACTTGATACAATGGTTTTCATATATATTTGGCAATGAGAAAATTGTTTCTATAACATTATCTCTCGGAAACTTATAGTATTAGTGGAACCAAACTCTAAGTTTTACTCAATCAAGTTGAGCACTTATCTCATGAAGAAATTGTTTCGGGGATTTCCATATTAGTATCTATAGTTCCATATTAATATATTTATAATCAGTAGTAGTTCCATATTAGTATATTTATGATCATAATAAATTAATATCGGTTCACCAAATCACCTGCTAATTTGTAACAAATTTTTCTTTCTGCCAGTACACACTCAAAATATTACACAAACATATGATCTTAATCTTATAGTTCGTAAAATGTCTCTCTCTTCCTCATCTTCAAGAAGATCAGGAGGATCCTGATGCTTGCTTTGATTTGAGTTCATGAAAGTTTTGTCATAAAATTTAAACGTTTAATGTTAAATTATAATTTTATTTAACTTTAATGATCTGTTTTGTCTTATTTCACTTTAGCAGATTTGGCAGCTAAAAGCATTCTCGCCTACAATTCAATTATTTATGCTTCAATTCCTACTTGATTTAATGTTTTTGATTGTCCTGAGAGAATCCATTTTAAATTGAACATCTCCATTAACACTAAACATACCGGGGATTTTTTTTATTCGGCAAAATTAATGGGAAAATGAGTCAAATGACCCCTTTCGGTAGTTTTAGTGTTAAATTAGTTCTCGTGTGTAAAAGAGTGGTCTTTGAGTGACAGACGATTCAAAAGTGTCGCCTTTTTTACTTTTAACACATTAAGTATAACATTAATAAAATTGTCTAATTTGAGACAGTTTATTATTGAAAAACATTTATATAAAATCATCTTGAAGGCCACTTTAACAGAAAAGAATATATATATTTGACAAATTTGAAGTATTTTCCCTATTTTATTTTTCCCATTATTCATGTAATTATTCACTTTCATTTATTTGATATAAAAATTAGAACTTAAAGGGAGTTATTAATATTCCTTATTAATCCAATGTATTCAAGGCAAAATTTACGAATTTTGTATACTATATTTATTTCAAAAAATAGATTTTTCTTTCTCTTTATAATAATGGACCCTATTAATGATTATGTTGCATTCTAGTTTCTTATTAAAAAAATGTTACACGTAAAAATATTTTTTGTTTCATGTTATTTAAGAGAAAAAATTCTGTTAATTTGGCAAGGACACGTAAAATTTCAGAAATCGATATTTGTGAGGTTTGGGAGAAGCTCTTGATTCATCATCTAGTCTCTGTGGAAAAATATAATTAAAATGGGGTTTTTCTACTGTGTGTGATCCACCATTTGTTAAATAAAAGCAACGTATCTCTAGTTGTCACGGACAGTATACGTGTTTGCCTACACGCAAGCTGCTCCGGTCAGTCGAGTTTCGACATTTTTTCAAAAGGAGGTGCGACTGGTTTTTACATTTTAAGATCTTATCGGCTACTTAATTTTCGATACCTATATGTAGTGGCAAGTATCTGTGTTAGTGGGTTTCTGTTTTCCTTTTTATAAGCTAGTAGAACATTTTTATTGATTTAATTTATATATTTTGGATCACACGTTATCAACATTTGTCCCTAGTCGCTATTTTTAAGTTACTCAACATTTTCAAGGCACATTTTATTATTTTGATGGTAAAAATGACAAGCATTTTTCGTTATTGGGTTTTATATTTAAAAATTTCAAAAACAATTTTTTAATGACTATATATATGCATGAACATTTTATCCTATTTCTAAAAGTTTCCATCAAAAACAATTTAAAGAGACTGATGTGGAAATTAAATTGTTTTTCCAAATTAAGTTATAGATTTGTTTTTATGTACAGTAATGTTACTTTTAATATAAAAGAAAGAAAATTTTAAGATAATTTATAATGAGGAAATAATTAAGAAACGGGTTAAAAAAAATCTTCGCTGTCTTGCATTGTTTATATTCAAAATTTGTATTTAATAAAGTTTTTGACGTAAATATGTTATCGACATAATTTTAACATGTTTTATTTTGCTTTTCAACAAGTGCATTTTCTTTCTTGAGATAATCTTTTGCTATTTTTAAAACCATTCAAATATTTCATCAAATTATTATTTCTTTCAAAAATGCTTTATATTTGTTGGCATTAAAAATATGAAGTACCCCTTCAACTACCTGCCATAATGATTTTACAATCTTTAAATGAATACTTGAATACCTGGTTGTGAAAGGCGTCATTTTTGACGCCGGAAGGTAGCGAGTTATGTACCTACACAGACAAAGATATGACCTGCCTTTTTTGCAATATCCTGCAAGTGAGATATCTCCAATGTGGTGGGGGGCAAGTCAACCCCAGAACCAGCAACTCGGAACTATGATGTGATACACGCATTAAGCTCACAACTATACAAGAAATGTATCAGATGTGTCCCTTAAAGTTATGAAAGTTTACCGTGCCGAAAATGGCAAGTTATTGAGGGAATAACTAAATATTAGCGAATGAAAAAATTTTGGAATAATTTATTATTACCTTAAAAAATTTGAATATCTCAAAATAGCTTAGACTGCATGCTTTGTTTTAACACACGTATGTAAAAGCAAATAATTGATAAGGCTAGTTTTTCATATATATTATTCTCAAAGTATATGTTAAACATATGTCTATATTGTTATTGTGCTTGTATTTTAATGAGCAGTACATACAAATGATAGGCGATGCCTAATAGTTAAAGTAACATGCCATATTAAAGATATTTAAAGATGAAAGAGTAAGAAAAAATCAAGTTAATTGAATAAACATGATTTTAACTGATATGACAGTTCTTGAACACATTATAATTTATGCCTAAAAGTTATCTTTTATAAAAGATTTCATTTTTATGATAGGAATTTTGTAAATTTTTATAATTTAATGTGATATTTTTAAGTTTAGTTAAGAATCTATTCATTGAAACAATTTATAACAAAAACATTGCATACATTTTTGCGTCATTTTCTTGGTTGCAAAAGTTACGTTTTGATCATAATATATATTTATTAACAAAAAGTTTATTCCAAGATATATGAATGGTTACCATTCTAATGAATAATTCAGATGAGTGGCTTTTCAGATCTTACTTACGACTGGCAAGTTTATATTGAATTGGAATCGTCTCTAAACTAAAGACACAATCACGTTATCCTCCATGTACAGTAGTAACTATAGAAAGAAAATCAAACCTTTATTCCGAAGTTTTATGTAAAGTAAATTGAATTAAGACAGGATGCTTATATTTGTATCTTATTATTAATATAAGTTGAAATCAGAAGTGTTCAACAAATCACGAAAATGAGGGGATAAAAATAAGGATGTGACTAACAATAAAGTACTATTATGAGTACTCTGTTGTTACAGGCGTATGGGAATAAAAATAATACTGTCGAAAAGATAGCGGAGTATTTATGAATTATTAGACATTTAATCTATCACTTTGATTAATCTATAAAACTCTCATTTTGATGCAAATATTTTCCATCGTTTTGTTTGGGATAGAAATTTACAGAATCTCCTGTTATGAAATATAAATATCTTAAAGCGATAGGCATCTCAACTTCAGGTGCACAGAATTTTTTCTATTTACACGAATATTATAATCTTTTGTAATAAGTTTTTTTTTCCATTGCTATATCCCAAACTAAATGATGTTTGGTATGTGTATTAAATTATTTTTAATGGACTAATAATCAAACTAATGAGTGTAATTGTTCTGAGTTCATCACTGCTGCTTGTATAAAATTACTGTCCATAATTACTCAATGTAATGATCAGCAAAATTACCAGTTACCAGTTGTTTCTTTCATTAAATATGCAGGGGAGAACTTATGTGATGTTTTAAGACTTTTTCATCAGTTGATTAAGTTCATTCATCTTTGGTAAATTACTAATCATCAGCAAAGTTATTTCATGCTCTCGAAAAAGAGTTATTATAGCCGAATTAAGGTATAATGCTGACTCCAAAGTCTGGTCCAATAGGCAAAGTTGTCCGTAATAGGACATTGTGCTAACTCCACCAATCAAATCACGAAAAAGGCGTTAGCTCTTTGTTTTCCTTATATATAAAATTCGCAAAATAATTTCAAAGATACTTTGCGACTTATTTTCTTTAGTTATTAAGTTAATTATTTGAAATATTTCATATTTATTTGAATATTAAATCTGATATTATAATTACAATAAATTTAATTAATATTTTCAATAAAACAAATTTTTTCCAATAAATTTTGTTTCAACTGTACTAAATTTATTATCGTTTGATATACTTGGGAAATCTTATGATTGAATTAGTGATAGTACAAAGAGAAAATCATTCTTGATATTACGATAAAAATTAATTAAGATCATTATCAAATTTAAGTACAAGTTAAATGTCAGCTTCCATTGAATGCTGAAAACTCCTTAATGAGTTTTTCTTTTGTTGATTCGGGTTGAATTGTTTCAATACTGTCAGTAACGGATATAATAATTAGACCGTTTCTAAATGATATTTTGCTTTCAGGAAAGTTTTATTGAATTGGGCCTTTCCTTTTAAATAGAACACGCAACATTTTGGTCTTTATTTCACATTCTGGAAAGCACTCATTTTCAAAATAATAATTATTTTTTTATTATTATTATTATTTAGATATAGAAAGTTTTCTTCTTGTTTTACAATTATTGGATATTTATAAGGTTATGTAAGAAAATGCTATTTAGATTAAATTTGATAGAAAGTTAAACTTTTAGAGTTGAAGTTGTAGTGTTTCTTTATCGTATCTTTTATATGTTTATAATATGTTTATAATTTTGTGGTAACGAGTATATTCGTTTACTTTAAGATGTTGTATTAGAATGCACATCTCTTAATTGTAAGGTAACATGAAAAAATAATTACTAATGAAATATAAATTTTCTTTTACCTGCCAATTAATAAGAATTATATAACGTAGTGTTAAATTTGTCACGATGTATTTCTAAAAATTATAAAATATGCAGTTCAAAAATTTTTAAACTGTTTGACAAATGTTTGACATGTTTGACAAATTCATATGAAAACATCATGGTAATTCACTGAAACTACCGTTTTATTATGGCTTACTGAGTATAATTTGTGTTAGGACTTATCATGGTCTAATGTATTCTTCAATAAGGAAGGACCTAGATTTTATTATAGCTTCCTAACAACAAGACGTGGATGCAAACTCAGAACCTATGTGTGTTCTCGGCAGTTTTCTTTTTTCCTTCGTTAATGCGCTTGAATAGAAGGATCATTATCAATGGAAGATACTTACCAAAATACGTTTATCGTTTGATATCTAGAAAGTGTCTTACAATAATTTTCAGTGGCTATGTTGCAGAGCTAGTTATTTGAATGGATAGAACTCTGTTCAATTCAAAGTTTCGTTATATTTCCTTTTCGAACTTGGATGTTTCTAGTGGTTTGGAATCCATTTTACAGTGTTGACACCGGCTGAATTAAGTATCATGTAAATGTGTGATTGTAGAATGGCAAACAAATTCAGTATTATGTGGTGTCCTAATTTTGTTAACAAGCTCAACATGCTCTAGAGGTAGGGCTATAATCCTTGGAATAGAATGTTCCGGGATCATTCACAACTTCTATACAACAACAAAAGATAGGCCCAGCATTTCTACTTTCTACATCCACATCTGTCCTCCGTTGATGTTTGAAAACATTTTTGGCTTCCTTTATTCATTATACTTGAATATAATCTATCATATATGATAGAACTTGTGGAAGGTATTATATGGTTATTAAAAAAAATCTACTAGCAGTTCTTCGTTGTTTAACTGTCCAGTATAGTATTCACATAGTGTAAAATTTATATTCCACATAAATATTTGGAGTGAATGCTTGGGAGCTTTCCAGATTTTCTGCTTTGCCACTTACGAATACGATTAACTATCTATAAAAAGTTCTCTTAAATACGCCGCAAAGCATACTTTTTTATAGAATAACATTAGATAAAATGTTAAAATTATTGCTCCTTATCCTATTTTCTTAAAAAATTATCTCTTTACAAGAATTTATTTCATGATAGTCACAATTTTTTAAAAATAATTTTCACTTCCAATGCAAAAGTTATAATATACACTACGTTCAAATTAAACATTTGCCTTCCTAATTTTTACATAAATGTATATTAAAAGTTTAAAGCAATTAATTTCCTGTCTCTGAACTTAATCTTACGAGAAGTATCAATTTAGGAATCCCATTGATAGCTGATAAACATATCGTCCCTTCAAATAAAATCTTCGTTTATCACAACTATTCTTCCAATAATAGTTTCGTGCTTTTTCCACCTAAGTGACTCCATTCTTATTATGAAAGGACAGACATCAAAGCGTATTTCCTAGTCGAGATGAATCTCTCATTACCGATCGGCCTTTCTGGAATTCGTCTTCTTGAAGAGATTCGTGCATCCTTCGGTTCGTGAGGTTTGCCGCCTCTAGCTCACAGATCTTTTGTTTTCTCCGCGGGCAAAAGAAATGAATAATATCCCTGGAAGAATTACAGAAAAAGACGATAAATCAACCTTTGGCTTGATATACCAAGCGATAGTTCTGCCAAATTCATAACTTATGCCTATTAATGTCACTTCAACAAAGTTAGCCCTTATATTTCAACTCTTATTGTTTAATTTTAGACATAAAGAACACTTGACAGTTAATAAGTATTGTTATAGCTACATTTGACTGCCATATTTACATTTTGATTACAAAAATGATAATCATTAATGTGGCAGATTACTAAAAAAAATATTGTAAGTATTACTTTTTCTTATATACATATTCTTTGTTTTATTTAATTTGTTTGCTGATTGAATTTTAAGAAAAGTTGTCCTTATTTAGAAAACTTTTGTAAGAGCTGAAATTAATGTTGAAAATATTGTAGAATGATTTCAGATCCTACAGAAAATTTAATATAATAGTTTTAAGAAAATTTTTAACCAAAACTATACTTTACTTAAAAATACTCTTTTAAACAAAATATATTTTTAAATAAAATATGTAATAAATATTTTAAAATATTCTTTTTTATACATATTTTTACTTTTAAAACTAAATATTAAATTTGTTAATTTAATTGTATAGGGTTAGATAATTTTATGCTTCTCTTTAGTTAGTAAAAGGAAATGGTTATTAATTTAAATAAAACTTATTATTTGTTATTTAATTTACAATTATGTATAATATTTGTATTAAAACAATAAATATTTCTTTAAGTTTAAGCCAATCTATTTGATTACTTTAACAAGATATAGCAAAATTTTGATCATATAGTTAAACATGTTCATTTGTTGAAATATCTTTAAAATGGGAAAGTGAATATTCTCATTAGCACAAGCATCTTTAATTTATATAATTTATCAATGCTTTTTCACTTCTAATTTTATTAAAGTTAGATTGCTATATGAAATATACAGAAACATTATTCAGTAGTTTCATCAGAAAAAATGGAAGGAGAACGCGTTCAGACTCCTTAAAATATATAGATATGTAATTTAAATTATCTACTTTCTTTGTAGTATATCGTATTGCTTCTAAATGAAATTTCATAATTTGAATTTAGTCACTTTATTGCCGTCCAGCCTGTCTAGTGGTCAGCATGCCTGACTGCGGGTAGAGAGCTCTTGGGTTCGAATCCCGGTCGATTCGGGCATGGATGTACTTTTTCTTTCTCCTGTCTTTGTCCTTTCCTTCTATGAATGATTGCCTACCTTATAAACGGGTACCTTATGGCATCTGTATACTGAGAAAGTCGAACTCCACACCAAATTATGGTTCAGTTGGAAAAGTGGAGCAGCGCATCCAAATTGCCAACCTGGCTGGCACTCGACAAAAAAAATTATTTTATTGAATTCTAAATGTGAAATTAGTTTAGTAACATCAGAAAAAATAGTTTGTAGAATATCGTGAGCAGTATTAAATAAGCATACAGTATGGTAGGTTAGTTATATGAAAATAAAATTTTAACTTTTTACTTCTATAAAAAAATTTAATTTCCAAAATATTCTTTTTATGACCTTTCGTAGTAAAGGGATATAAGAAAAGAATTGACGATTTTCCAAATATTTGTCACTTTTTATAATAGTTTAACTATTTGTGTATTTCTTCCTTTCTTGTATAATCAAGGTTTTTATTTAATATCAAAAATCAAGTTATATGATTCCAAAATTCATTTTGTATGCTTCACTACGTGAAGTTCACAAATTCACTTTGTGTGTTTTGAAAATGAAATTCAACATTTTAAGATGTGAATTGAAACTACTATTCCTGTTATCTGGTCGTGCTTTCGTAGAAATTGCCTTATTTTTGTTTATAGGCAGCTTATCGGTCATGTTCGGAAGATGAACGTGATAGGCAAATGAGGATCTTCATGAAAAGAGAAATTCCTGTAACTCAGATATTTAGGAACGCCATCTGCATATCTAACTCATGTGAATTGCTGCCCGTGCGGAACGACAACAACATTGTCAATCTGATGAGTCACACGAAGACATTCTCTTTAGTTTAATCGAGAGAGAATTGTTCCATTCATGTTATTAAAATATGACAGTAATTGCTTAGACAATCCGCTTCCTTTAATATAGGCTTTCCTCTCCGGAACCAATTTATTTGATTGTATGGGTTGCAATTCTGCTGCCTGGAAACTAGCTCTCTTTTACTCAACTCAGTAGATTTTGGGCTTGAAACTTTCAGATGTTAATCCTTAGGATTAGGAATCCATTTTAAAGTAGAAGTATGTACCTTGAAAATATTATGCCTTGATATCAATTCTTAAAAAACAATCGTAGGTACTGTAGCCTTGAGTTCAACTGTTCGTGGATTTGGGATTTGATCCCTACTTTGATGTTTTTACCTGTATTAAGTACACTTTAAATTGTATATCTATCAAATTAGTTATCTTGCACCAAAAAATTACGATAAAGCGATAATCAAATTAATGAAGTTTTTTTTTCCGTGTAAGATTTAAAAATTTCATTTCTTTTACGAAAGATTATTTCAACGTCATATGAATTAGTAGAAATCGTGTATTGAACAATCATATATAAATGTTAGATAATTTAAAAATTACTTGTAAATAACTAGTTGTATTTATATTTTCATAAAACTGAGCTTGATTTTTTTCTGTTTGCGCCACAAGTACATTTCTTATTATGCATTTTATTATATGTACATTCTAATTGCTTTTACAATGCTTATTTGTTGCTCAACGATCATTTATTGTACACAATGGCTAATTAGACTAGGATCTACAGCTTAAAATGGATTCCGAACCATTATACAAACATCTATGCTCCAGATGGGATTCGAGCCCTCGAAATTTTTACAATAATTTTATAACAGAGTTAATGTATACTAAATTCAACGTCTGGCGCAGCTTGTCCGTAATCGGACCTTGAGCCATTGAACTCCACAAATCAATCAATCAATCAATCAATCCCAGGTTCAATTTTACCCAATGTCAAACAAGGTGAAGTGACTACTGCGTTTCTGGTTTCTGCATCCTCATCTTTAGTGGTCGCTATTTCGAAGTTTCCAAAACTGCGACACAAGAATAGTGGTCATCTTAATGAGAAGTCCACCCGGAAAGTAAAGCACACAAATCATATACCTAACCCCGGCCTCTAGAGCTTTCAATCTGTAAGGATAATGCTACACTATGTTATTGTTCGTGTTCTAATGTAGCATTTCTATTTTTGTTTTGACCCAATTGGCAATTTGCCTTAGGAATCATTTGGCGTTCCATTAAATTTATTGCCTCAAATACTTTCAGATGAAGCTTGCCATATGTTTTGGCAACTTTAATATATAATGCGTATCCAATTAGTTAGTGTTTGCCTTTTATCTTATTGTTTCAGTAAATAAAAAAATGAACAATGTTAACATGTTTGTAAATATTGTACTAATATCAGCAATATATATTAAAAAAATCAATAGTATATGATCAGCTACAAAAATTCAATGTTTGCTCTTCGCTTGCTAAGCAATTTTCAAATTTCGTTAATGAAACATTTTCATTTTTTAATTGAATCTTTGACATTTTCTTAACTATTTAATTGTCATAAAAATATTAGCAGCAGCTTCTTGATTTATGGAGCGACAGAATCATTCTCATATTTCAAGCAAGCGTAGTAACCTCAGGCGAAGCTATGAAATCGCTTAGTTGCTCTGAATACAGTTCAAATTGTCCATAAACCTCAATTTTGCAGTGTCATATTCCAAATACTTACATTACATCATATCTTCAGGATATGTCTGCAAGTATTTACGACTTTTTGGTAAAATAAAATAACTACATTTTAAGGATTTCCATGGCTACTCACTGATGTTATGTTGATCAAATCCTGAGCATTTAGCTGGAAAGTTTGCGTGCACTCTTATTTAAAAAATCCGTGGATTCAACTCTCACATCTGATTAGGTTTTCTGATTCAAAATCCATTTTTTAAACCTAGATTTCAGTCGAATTAGCCGTGTGAACGAAAAGTTATTTGTTCATGTCAAAACTAAATAAATAAATTAGCTCTGCCTTACAATTAATTTATAATGGATTTGATTTTGGATTTTTATAGGGGTTTTAATTCACTTTGAATCATAGGTTCTTCGATTAAATTATTGCAAAAGTGTTTCTGTAAAGTGACAAGCAAACCAAACCAAATCTAATTGAATTGTTTGGGGAGTCAAACGTAAGCATTGATCAGAGTCAAGTGGATTCTTCACTATAAAGTGACTGAAAACAGATAAATGTGACGTAATCAAACCAAATTTGTATGCACAAATATAATTAAGTTTACTGGACTATCAATATGGATAATATTAGAAATATGATTTTCCTTAACATTATTTATAATTAATTAATAAGAAGAGAAGTTATTGAAAAAGCAGAATTTAAGTATGTGGTCGATACAAAAAGAACCTCAAAAATTTTTAATCACTATAAATAATTTTTCTCATTTAGCAAATTTATTATCTTGATCCTAATTTTCAATAGCTACACTGGACTATATGAATTGAAATTGATGTGAGATAACTCTTTAAAAATTGAAATTGGAAAAGGTAATATATATGGGAGTATGTAGAATTGAAATTTTCTGTTAGAGATAGTTAATAATCAAAAAATAATTTTAGCGAAATTGATAATATTTATTATTCTAGAATAACTGAATTCCCTGCAATTTATATTGTTGGCACGACAGCAATATAATATAAAAAAATTATACCCCCCCCCTAATGTTTTATCTCTTAAGAAAATTGTATCTAACCAACACACACACATACACTAAAGATGTGTCATTAAATATTGTTCAGAAATGAAATTTTCAGGTTTCCTAAATCTGTCGAAATAATTAAAAAAAAATTGTTAGTTTCCTACAGATATTATTTAAGAGTATTTATTTAAGAATAATTTTTTTTTTATATTTAATTCTTGTATAAGAACTTCCTGAAACTAGATTTTGTTATTGAAATTGTTTTTCCGTTTTTCACAAACGTAATGCAAATATATTTAGATTTATGTAGTAAGATTATGATTTCCAAAAATTCTTTCGATTTATATGTCAGATTAAAAAAAATACTAAATCAAGCTGAAATGGCACTTGAAGAATTATCTGTGGCCCTCAGTTCAAACGTTAGTGGCCGAGCTGGCAGTGATGGAATGGTTAGTGTTCTTGCTTTTGGTTCACAATTCATGGGCTCAAATCTTACATTGGACTTTAATGTTAATATAGTGGTTCGGAATTCATTTTAAATTGTAGATCCTAGTCTTACTAGTCTTCGTGTGCAAAAAATGACCGTTGAATGACACAAACTAATTCGTGGATACGACTGCTATTGTGAATATCTTGCTGGTATGGCTTTCAGTTGAGTTTTGCTAATGCATCAGATTCCAAATCAAGGGAATTTTTAAAAGTCGAGTGAGCTAGCTTTCTCGTTGCAATATATGAACGTAGAGTGACAACCGTTTAAAATAATCCCACTACAAACTTGTGTGCTTGAATATTTTGGAATTCACTTTAATTTCATTGGACTAATACCGTGCTATTTGTATTAGCCCTATAAGTCTCTATTGTTGATCTATTGTACAAAATTATAGTGATGTGACCTACAAATCACAGTTTATTCTCAAATTAGAGCTGTTTCTTTAAGTAGCAAAATAGAATTAATTCATGTTCCTATAATTGTGTAAAATTTAACATTTCATTAATTTTATTCGTCATTATTATTATTACTTACAAATATAATTATATAAAATTTCAAACAAATAATGTTACTAGTTAATTATGCCAGAGTCCTTATATGTAATGAGAAAGAAAATTATTATCTAAAACTTTTATTAGGATTGATAATGAAAATC
>JAPDSC010122825.1:65998-92809 GCA_026290005.1 Latrodectus geometricus | reverse complement strand
ATCCATATTTTGGGAGAAATATGTATTAAATTATTATTTTAAAAATGTTTCAAACCCTTGGTAAAATTTTTTCTCTATAATAGTCATGTTTGTAAATATTAAGTAAATAAACTATTATATTAAGTAAACAAATAAACGGATGCTTTTTTTTTCTTTCTTTTTTCTTTTTTTTTTCTTTTTTTTTTGTTTTCAGTAATGATGTGTCCTCTAACGAAGTACAAGCAGTCAATAGGCGCATTTTTTTGCATTATGTCTTTTTTGTTTTTTTGTTTCATGACATTCCTTTGCTGATGAGGTAACATTGGCCTCGAAAATAGTAATTCCTTTTGTTAAGTAAAAGAGGAAATATGCTATATTTATTTTCTTTTAAATAAATGTACGAAGTAATCACCCGCTGTTACAAGTGAAAGTTATTTTCAGGATATGCCGCTTTTTCATTCATAAGGTCAGTAACTTTCTTTTCGACTGTTTTTAGAGTTTCCATGTTCATGGGAAAGTTGTTAAACTTTTAAAATATTTCATGTATATAATGGAATTGAATTACACTTTGAACAGTTCAACAAATTTTTCCAGCCAGAAAAATTATATTCTACATTGTTATTTCATTCTGTAGTGTACAATAGCTTTTGTTTTTGAATTGCTGCATAAATTTTAATTGGCTTGCTGTAGTTAAACAAGTGCCATAACAGAGTTCTTTTCAGTTGTAGAATTTTACTCAAGGTATTTGTGCTATGAATAAATAACTTTCGTAATCATTACTAATTTAGTTAATAGTAAAATAATTATATTTTTGAAAGAAAGCCTAATTTATTATTTTAATTCTAAAATTATTTTTAACCGAAATGTATTAAAATTAAATTTTGGTTTAAAAATATGAGGCACCCATTTCTGAAATATTTTTGGTAGTATTAAAGTTAAAACTTCAGCGATGCTGATCATGAGATGAATAAATTGTAATGCATAATTGATAAATTTATGTGATTATAATCAACTATCAACATTGATTATAAATCATTGTTTCTATTGAGTTTGATTTGTATAACAAAAACTTTCTTCCTAAAATTCAATAATGCAAATATTTTTATTGATGTGATAAGTAAACTTTGAATTATTTGTGGTATATTATAGCATTCCTGGAGAAATAAGTTTCCGAATATATTGTTTAGATTTTATTCTTATCATATATAAATATTTCAGTTTTGGTAAAAGTGAAAAAAAAATTTCTTAAAAAAGGAAAACAAGGAATCTTGTAATTATGTAGATAAAAATTCGCTTAATTTTAGTTGTATAAAATCATTATTATAGCGAAATATTAATAGCTCCTTATATACTAAGATTAAATATTAATTAATCTCAGCATAAGAAGTAATTACATAAAAGATTAATTTAAATGTTTCAATAATATTTTTTAAAGGAGGAAGATTAAGGAAAAAGATCACGGCTTATGAAAATATTTAAATTTGTCATTAGGGGCTAGCCTAATAGTTGACATCGTAGCTACAGATTGTAGACCGTATTCACATATCTGAAACGTGGAAATCCGTAATATTAACATCACTCCCTTCGATAGACGTGCATGCGAAAAACAAATATTACACATATATCCTGTTTTTTTAGAAATACATATTGAACTTGAGATTTTCCATTTTAAAGGTTTAGGCTACGGTGAGTTTTCCTGTCCAGACCACAATTCTCTATAATTTTGCAAATGCGAAAAATGTGTCTGAAATAAACTTAAAGTGCATAGGAAGCGAAGCATCTCTATAGACTTGTATTTTTCCGCTGAGGCATTAGAAATAGCTTCTCAGCAGTATGTTTAACAACTGAGACAATTTTTTATTTTATAACATTTTATCCTAAAATATCTGAGTTGACATTTAAAAATAATTTTTGTTACCCTTAAGTAGGTGATTTGAAGATTTCATATGCGATAAATAATAGATAAAGTTTGAGAGCACTTATTTAACCATTATATTAAACGAACATTTCCTTAAAATGCTCCAAAAGATGCATTTTTAAGCATGGAGTTGTACATTAATTTTACCAGAAACTATTCTTTTCGACATTAATGGCATCATATTTTAAAAAGAATTGTATGTCCCTGACAACCAAGGCCGTTCAAACGCGAATCCTTTGTAATATGTTCTGTTCTTGGGATCGGATTCTTGCATTTTTTTATTACACACTTAACAAATGCAGTAACAATAGAACAAATATTATCTAAGGTTATGTTAGTCTTCAAGTATTGGTACTGCAGCTACTTTATATTATAAATTTTCTTTCTTCATTTGTTGCGTATTTTAATACTTTTATATTTTTTAAGCTTTTTGTGCAGTTCTGTGTCTTTTATTTTGCCAGTTTTTTTTTACAATAAATTTGCACTAATTAATTCTTTCGTTTGCTGCAATAAGGCTGGAAATTTACATTAAAAATTTACTATGTTTATTGTGTCTCTAAACTTGAAAGTTTCTAGGTGTCCAACCAGCAATGAAATTCCTTTTATACAAGTTTAATCAACGAGATTTGAAAGTTTGTATTTTTAAAATTTGCGTGCTGCTAGAAGTGGGATAAAAAAATAAACTTCCTTCATGGACTAGAAAGCAAATTCTGGGTGAACTATTAGCTATAACACTGGCTGACCATGGCCCAGGGTTTGGATCTAACTCTTCGGAGTTAAAGGTCGACAATTTGATCTCAGTCTCTATTAAAGACTGGGAGATATTGCGCTTTTACATGCACATTTGTCGGTGTAAGTGCTTGAGAGTTATAAGAGCTTGTTCCTCATCGACAGATGAATACAATCACCTGCGCAGATGTCTTACTAATCTGGTAGCTAAACGGTCAATGCCTCGGTTTTTAAGCATTTCATGCATTCGATGTGGTAGTATGTGGATGTTTCCATTCGATTCCTATATCGGATGTGGTAGTGGTACAGAAATTACATTAAATTTTAAATCCTGATTGAAATGTCTTATGGGCAAACTTTAATCATAAAGTGAGAAAAGGAAAAGCTATGAAAACTTTAGCCACACGAATTATGAGGATGTTAAGTCATACTGTTGTTTCATATATCAGCTGTTGTAGCCAAATGTTACAAGTAGATTCGATGCATTATTTTCCTAAAATGGTTAGCTTTGAATTCTGTATCTAAGGTTACTACTAAGAAAAATATTTTATTGAATACTTGCGTAACTATACATTGCATTACAAATTCTGTGGTTGTAGATGTTTTGAATATTTTTTAATTATTAAAGTATTTGTTCGGTTTTAAATTTAAATGTCGAATGAAATATACATTTGACATAAGTTAAAAGTTGGGAGAGAAACAAGGTTTAGTTAATTATTTCTATAGTGCTTTCATTTAATGCAAACAAATCTCACTTTAACAATTAAGTTCTTATTGATCATTATAAATAAAATTATTTTATCTTTCCTTCTTTCTACAAATGTAAATTATAAATTCCATTCAAACAAAATATAAACTATTTTTCATGTGCTTTATCGACAAGGAAATGGTATGCTTATCATTTAACTTGATTGTATTCATAATCTGCACTTATTATTGAAATTCAAGTTAAATACTTATTAACAAAATACATACATGAGCATAATTAATGTCAATTCATAGATTCCTGAATATGATTTTTCTTTTTGAATAATGAATATTTAAATTTTCCTGTACTTTTTCAAAACACTCAGAAATAAGGATTTGGAAAGGACATTATGAAGGACATGCGTGCGAATAATTAACTTGTGATTATTTAACTGTTGCCTTCGCACAAATTTTTTTTTTGTACTCATTTCGGTACTAAATATTGTTGTATATTGTTTGTATTGCATTGGATATCCAAATGTCTATTTCTCTTAACCAACAGAAGCTATTAAAGTATAAGCAACATTTAGTCTTTTCCATCCATAGTCAAGAGACGAGGCTAATAACTCAGTTGGCATTCTCCAGCCTACTCTTCTATACCACGGTACACCAATAGAAGGATATTAAATCCCACGAATGCTTGGTGTGCATACTTTTTTCAACCTGATTATCTTTGGCTGTGTCTGATATCGAACTCGCCATCTTCCAGATATGATCACAAGATTTTTCATAATTGGATCTACTAAATCATATTCCACTGTTGACCTGTACAGTTCTTTTTTTCTTTTCATAATTGAAATATCAGAATAATTCACATCAGTTGTGATATAGATTTTTACTTAGTTCAATTTTTAAAATTCCTCTGATTTTTATTTATTGAAATTTTTATTTAATTAAAATTATTGTATGATTTTAAACTTTATTTTACGGTGCATTTAGCCTATTATAAAATAACAGCAGTAAAATTTATCATTATTTTGTAGCCCAAATAATATCATATATGATGGATTTTATGTATTTTATTGCATATTTTATATATCCTCGCGTAGATTTAAATTTATGAATAATTCCAAAAAATCCACAATGTAAGAACTTTTTCCATTTAATGATTTCGTGTTTTCGTTTGTAGCCTTCTGAAGTTGCCTTATATGAACCCGAGTAGCTAATTCATGCGCCGGCCATTCTCTATGACCCTCGCTTTTTCTTCGGGTTCACTTTCAAAAGCCGTTCATCAAACCTACCATTATTAATCATCGAACCCTTACTCTGTAAAAAGTAATTACTCATTGCGTCATTTTCTTCAAGGCGTGCGTCTTTGTTGTTGTTTTTGCCCCATCTTATCAACTCAAACTGATTGTTTCCATAATTGGGAACAAGTTTGGCTTGCGCACGACGGGTTCTCATGGTATTTTCCGTCCCTGTATGACCCGTTTAGGATGCGATGCGTAGATCTTCAAGAGGACTCTCACTTAATATTTGTGTTGAGACTAGTTATTTATGAAGAAAAAAGAAAGCGACAGGGCACGCTTTTACTCTGATATGAGTTTTTTTGATGAATCGGTTTGAAATGTGATGTGGAATAACAAGTGTATTTTGGAAAGGTTATTTAATTTTTTACAATGCGTTCCAGTTTTTTTTTCCCCTTGATTTAAAAAATGATGTTATGATAAACATATGTTGAAAGAGCAGAAAGTTTAAAAATGATAGAAAAAATTAACACAACAGCTAATGTGAGCGAAAAAAAATAAAAAACTGTTATTAAATTTAAACTGAACGTGATCAATTCATCAATTACTAAATTTAACGTGAAGTCACCTGATAAATTTCTTATTTAACATTGCCGAACTGGAAACCTATTGGTTAGTGATCTGGGCTATCTGTTCAATAGGCTTGAATCCCATCTCGGGATTGGTAGTTTGTCGTGGTTCGAAGCTAATTTTGAACTGTTGTTAAAATGCACTTCTGGCCTAATCAGTCCTCATGTGTAAAAAGCAACATTGAATTACAAAAAACCAAATCACAGTTAAAATTTGAGGTTAATAAAAAATTTACTTTCCAAATTTAACTTTCCTTTAAAGGAAAGCAAAGTATCGGAAACTGATAATTTTAAATGTTTGTGTCTGTTACTTTTATCTTCATAGTAACATAATATCAAAACCAACAAAATATTCATTTCAAATAGCTGCAATACATTGAACTAAAAATAAATAAATAAATAATAATGGAAGGCCTACATAAAATAAGCTTACAAGAAATCCTAAATTTTTTTTTCTGAAATCAGACTAAAGTTCCTTCACACTGTGCATCAAAGCATGGATAGTTATGAGCTTATATTTTTGTGTCATTGGTAAAAATCTATAAATTATAAAAAAAATGAAATTTAATTTAAAAATAATTTATACAAATTCCAAAAATTCGAATTACTTTTTTATATATTTTTTCTAACATCCTCCTATTATGTTTCATTATTCACACTTTGACTCCTTCAACTGAGTCAATTTAATGTTTCATGTGCCTAATTAATATTTGAATTACCACCACACTCTTATTTTTAGGGCAACAAATCACGAATATTTAAAATAGGCATAAGATGTTAATTCTTGTGTGAGTAGCTTGAACTAGAATGTCAAAACCAACCATCACTCGTATATTATTTATTGTTTACAACTTCATAAAGTTTTTTTCTAATTGAAGATAATTATATTAATGTATTCCTAGCGTAAGGGATATTTGCTTGTAACTACAGTAAACGTTTTCAGATAAAAAAAAAAAATGCTAATTTTTGTTGCATGAAACACTGATTACTGAATCTGACATAAATATCCTTGAATAAAACTAGAATCTTAACTATCCAATTTATTTTCAGTTTGCCTTTAATGCATCGAAGAATGTGCTTTTTTAGTTGGTAAATACATTTCACTATGAAAAAATCTGGGAAACCGCCAATAAAAACAGGATAATATGACGCATTGTGTGACTAGCATACCTTCTTTTGTTCTAACCACAATGATGGAAGTTAATAACACGAATATTTTTGCTTTCATCTTTTGGAATGCATGAAACCCCCTCCCTTACAAAACCACAAGTCTTACTGCTAAAACCACAGTTACAATGGAAAACATCTACTAATTTTTATCGAAATTATAGCCTACGTTATATTTAGAGTTAGACTTACCTATTCAGTTATATATAATATTTAATCCAGCAAATTTATATTAAAGAAAGCTAATTTTGATATTTTTACTTTGATAACCAATAAAAAAATTGATACATAATCAAAAAAATGAGAAGCTTGGAGAATCTTTGTTATTTTTTAATCAAAAATTGTATTAAATTTTTTATTTTTACAAAAAATATACCGAAACTTCGATAACTTTAAGCAGTAAAAATGTGATAAATTATGTCCAATATTTTCGATTGTTATCTTTTTTATACTGTTTAAGACTGCCGAGCAAATTATTCAGTTTTGATAAATTGTGCCGTGTTTAATATTTATTAATAATTTTTGACATTCATCTTTCTTAATAATCCAAGTTAACACGCTGTTAGCACTTAGTTGTTCAATTTAAAAGTCTATTAGTTCAATTCCCATCACTGACGAGATTAAAGTGGATTCTTCATCACCATAAATAAACTTTAGCTTCTGGTTCATTAGCTCTCGTGTAAAACGTGACAAGACGAAAAACAAAGAAAATCTTAAAAATTATAAAAGTTACTCCAGTTAAAACAATAGTTCAATAATTGTTTTAAAGTCAAAAAAATTTGCTTACATGTAAAGATGTTTATAAAATAAATATTAGAGAAAAAAAACTTTCTGTATGAGAATATTCTTATTGCTTTAATTTTCTTTCCGTAACGACGTGTAATGTTTCTCATTGTTTCTAAATTGGAATAAAAAAGCTATTAAATAACCAACAATGAAAATATAATTAAATGAAGAGAACATTTTTCTCGGAATGATAAACTTTCAGTTGGCAGGAGAAAGCATTGTATCAATGACCTCAACTAAATAAAAAAAAAAAAGGAAAGACTTGAAGTAATACATCGTCTCTCTTTAATTTTTACTAATTGACTGTGAATATTTCAATGTTTTACATGTTAGTATTCGATTTCTTAAATATTTTTTGTAAATTGTAACTCCCGCTTATTTAATTTTAAACAAGTTTCATGAGAAATATCTAATACATTAAAATAATCCAGTTTATTTCCCATGAAAGTGAAATATATCTCTCTCAAAAATAATGAGTGATTCAAATATTTTCTCCAGAGTAAAGTTGATAACAATAATGTTACATACATAAAATTGTATTATTTTTTAAATTATTAAGTAATGTCAATTTGTGCTCGTTAAGTGAAAATAAATGTTAAAATCCTAGTTTATAATATAACTTTAAAATATTTCAATAGATTTATTAAAATTCCATCAACATAAGTAGGCATTTGATTCTTTTTAATCGATTTTACTTATATAACTTAATTTTTTCTTACATCATGCTTATTCTTAGCAATTTTCATTAAAATGACAGCCACTTAATACGAAATTCTCGTTAATGTGAACATATTTTCATTGATAAAATAGAAGTTTAACGTTACACATCATTTGATATACACCACACATCAGATGGTAACAGACGGGATGTTATGCGATAAGTGATAATTCGAACCGTTTTGATAACTGACCGTTCAGCTTTCTGTCTTTCAGCTCATCCATTCATCAGTTCGATTGTATGTTATGTTTCGGAATTCATTTAAAATCCTAAATTCTTGTCAATTTAACTAATTTTTGATGCACAAAACAAATTTTTCAACTTCTATAGGAAATTGTATTTTACTTAAAAACGAAATCATGAGCTTCTACATAGAAATAATGTCAAAAATTTATTAAAATAAACATGGAGACAAATCGAAACAAATAAATTATGAAAAATTGAAGTTGGGCTATTACTGAAAATTGTAATAGTTTTTTTTTTCTTGAACCGACACATATTTTTTTAATAAAATTTAAGGAAAAAAATAAGAGTTAAGAATTAAGAAATTATGTTCGTAGTATGGATGAAATAAAAATAGAATGTAGAATATTGAAAAAAAAAAAAATAGTTCAGTATATGACGAAAAAAAATAACAGCTTAATTTATGATAAAAATAGTGTTTATGAATATAGAAAAAATTCGTTTAGAATACAGAAAATTAGAAAGAAAATAATTCTGTAATAGGAAAATAATAGATTTTAAATTTATTAAGTTAACGAGAAATTGTGGACATTTTTTCAAATTCGTGCGATTAATACATTAGCTCGAAAAGAATTCTTACATTTTTCATCACATCCAGATGTAAATTATCAATGCTTTCGATATCCATTATCAATAAAGTGGCATTGAGAAGATAAAATGATAAAAAATGTAATTGTCGTTTGTCTCAAATGCTGATAACATAATTCTGAATGCATTTGGCGGCTTATATTCTTACCTTTTTTTATTTTTATAGAAAACCATTAGGTCTATGGTTGAGTGATATAAATGCATTTAGAAATCTTTTTTTCAGAACTAGATTTACGATAAATGAGACTAAAAAGAGATTCATGTTTTTTTAAATGACACACACACAAAGTAAGATTAAAATCCTCTTCTAATTGCTGCTGTTCTGCTAAGTGGTCGGCATCTGATTTAAGAGAAAGGTCAAGTTCTGATAATCTCGAAATAGGCATAAAAGAGGTTAAAAGTTTCTCTACAATGTAAAAAGAAGAAAAAACATCGTGTTATTAAATTTTTAAATAAGATTATTTTTCATTCAGTTTTCTTAATTATTTTGTCGCGAAAGTAGCTTATCCGCTTAGGCTGACTTTAAAATGTCATAAAAAAAATCAATTAGCCATACTAAAATCGTGTTTTTGTAATTAATAATAATCATCTATCTCATAGTTTTCGTGCTAAGTTTGTAATGATTTAAAGGATATCACACCGTCTGACATGTAAACAGTAATGTTGGGGTGACAAACTCAAGTCTCACTTCAAGTTAAAATGTTTGTAATGACTTGTAAACCACTTTTAACTATAAATCTGACATATTGACCTTTTCATGAAAATATGTATATATATATCATTGGAATGAAAACAAACATAATTGAACAAATTTTGTCTCCCGTCCATAATGTTTAACATTTTTTTACAAAGTCTCGAATGTTTTTAATGAATATTGTTTTGTGAAAATTATAAATTCAGAATTCAATCTCGAATTGTTAAGTCATAATAAGCTGTATGAGTATTTGTTTATTGTGATAAATTATTTAACGTAGCAATACTTTGCATTGCTATGTTCAATAAATATTACATTTCTGATAAGTTCTTTGAATATGCCTTGACTAATTCTTTTAATATGAAAAAATAATTACTTTGCAATTTTTTTTTACTTATTTATCTTTTTTTATTTACCATTGCCTAATTACTATTAATTTCTTTACTCCTTTACCTGAATAACTTACCTTTTAATTCCAAACGTAAACATCAAAATTATCTATTTAAGGCTATAAGTTTTTTCCAAAGTAAAAATTTCTTTTATAAATTTAAAGTGTAAAATTAAATTTTTCTTGGCAGTTAATTATTTGGAATTCCTCTCAGCAATATAAAAATATAACGTATGAGCAAGAAGTGAATAATTATTGCTATTATAATTTATCAATTATATTTTCATATATCTCGTGTAAGTATTATATTATAAGTACAATTTGTGTATTTTTATTGAGTGCAAAAGTTTTTTATATATAGGTTTATTAATCATGTTTAAATATATTATTCTAAATTTCTTTTCCCTTTTATAGTCCTTTATTCCCATCTCAGAAGTGGGTGTTCGTAGTAATTCGGAATCCACTTTAAAGTGTAAGACCTGTTCTAAATAGCCATAATAAATAATAAAAATAATCTAATAATAAAATAAGACCATTAAGTGATAAACAAATCAGTCCTGTAGTCCCTGAAGGAAACAACATTTACTGCTGTTTTAAGTTACACAAATTTACCTTTTTCAATTCTTTTCTCAATTTTTCAAGTTCCACCTTTCTATACTGAAAAAAATATTTCGTTACTTTTATTAACAAATAATTTTAAATATCCCTTTTTTTCTGTATATATGTTTATCGAATGCGTGAAATAGTTTAGTATCGAAATTATTACGTGCCTATACCCTCCCCCAAAAAAATCAAACTTCATTTGCCCTTTGAAAACCAAACCAAACGACGAAAAATTAATAGCTATAATTTCTTTAACTTTTTACATTCAAATTTTCTGCTTCTCTTTTATTATTCCGCTTTTTAAGAAAATTTTTTCATTAATTCTTAATCAAAATCCTAGATTATCATTCGCTAATGAAAATCTGAAAAAACTGTTTGTTCGACTTGCGAGGAAAAGTTAAAAATGTAAATGCCATCAGTTTTTTTTTTTTTATTAATGCTTTTAATAATTATTGCTGCCAATGATTACGAGAAGAAGAGGTTAATGTATGCCAATGTTTTTTATTTTTCTTCAACCGGTTGGTGTTTGCAATAGAAACAATGCATATAAAAATCTGAATATATCTTTAAATGCACATCTCTCTAAAGCTTCAAATGAACTCGTTGTATTTTTATATCTTGGTTAGTATATTCAAAGTGACTGACCTCTTAGTTTCTGAGCTCTACGCCAAGAGCTATTCTCGATGTAAATTAAGATCTTTACATTAAGAAAAAGTTCAATTAATTACGTATCAGATTGGATATTCTATTGTTCTGAAATTGAGATCGGTTTCATGGATTTCTAAGCACTTGCTGGAACCATTTGTGGGAGGGGAAAGTATTGCTGTGTAATTGCAATTAAAATATTAAAAAAAAGACTTATTTCAGTCATCAAGTGCTTATAAAATAATGAATCATTTTCTACATAAATTGCCGCTAGAAAGTTTTAATGGCATTACTCTGTAAGTATTCATGACCTAATATTTTTGAGATTTATTCATTTTTTATCTGTTATAACGTGCAATAAGATGGAAAATGGCTACTTACTCAATTCATTTCTATCTAACAAAATTCAAATTTGTATGACAATTTAATGATAAGCTTGGAATTTCGGTTCAACAGCTCGTGGATACGATTTCCATTTTTGAGTTGGATGTTTGTAATACAGACTGTAATCAATTTTAAGCTGTGTAGGTTCCTTTTAAACTAGTCATCGCGCTTAGAAAGTGACCGTATAGTGACAACTAAATATTTAAACTCATAGAAAATCATGGATAATGTGTACATTTTGCAAAATAAATTGATTACCAAAGAATAAATACAATTTAAAGTGAGAGACCAATACACACAACTCATTTCTACCTCGATATTATTTTTTTTTTCTAATTAGCTTTCAGTGACACGATGTATTTTATTTCTTAATCTTTGTAAAAAAAATAACAATTATCATTAAAAATCAAACAATTTTAACGAATTAATGTTTATATTTTGACATTTTACAAACAAGTGTATCAAATGCTTATATAAATATTCTGATCATGAACATTTTACTTAATGTAAAATTGAAAATGCATTATATGTATATAATGTAAATCCATTAAATTTTAAATTAATTATGAGTTCAAAAATCTAAATTAAATATACAGGTAATTGAAATCAAATAAATTATATTAAAAAATATGTATACTAAAATTGTTTGCTTAAAAATACAAATCATTTTGACCAAATAGATTTTTATGTATATCTTTCCCTTACTTTTTATGAATTATTGAACTCTTAAGAACAATTCGAATAAAATCATGTATAATCAAATTCGGCCAGAGGATCCTAAGTTGGTCACCGCTGCGGAGTACTTGCGAGCCATGTGTGATTTTTTTTTTTTTTTTTTTTTTTTTTTATTTTTTTTTTTTATAAAAGTATGTGAACTTTGATATCTAATAGAATTTTATATAAATAAACCCACTGCCTATGAAAGATCTTAAGCATAAGTAAGACGCTGTCTTATCGGTGTGAAATATGGGAAACCATGAAACCAAAGTTAATTAAATTTGTCGTGAAGATTTACATTATTTGAATCCAAAAGTAGTTTTGAGACCGAATTTTACCCTTAATTATATTTTTTGAAAAATGCATATTAATAGAATAAAATAAATAAGTCTCTTAAGTTAATGTTTTGGGAGATTAATATTAAAACGACAATATGTTTTTAATGATGTCTTATTTTTTCTTAAAAATGTAAGAAATATATCTGAAAATTTCATTACTTTAAATCGATTGTTAAATTATAGAGTGGGTTTGAAAAATTAACTTTCTTAGTGATTATTTCTAAAACTTTTGCTAATCATCGATTACGTTTTACTAATATGGATATATACCTATGCTTTATTCTTTTTATAATCGATAGTTGATAGTTTGAGAAAGTAACTTTACTTAAATGCAGTATTTTATTTATAAAAATAAAATTTTATAACAATATAAAAACGGAATAAAAATATTTCTCTTAGGAAATTGATAAGTGTGAAATCATTCTTATATTAACATCATTTTTAATCCTACACATAAGAAACTAAATCATAATTACTTAATAAAATTTTAAAATGTGAATGATATTATTAAACAAACGTGAACTCATTCTTAAAATATGTGAACATCATTTTTAGCTTACACGAAAAACAACTATTCATCCATGTCTGTTTGATAAAAAGATTTTATCATATATTATAGTAATATTTAAGGATTACTTTGTTTAATCTTAAAATAGTGTGGCTTAAGTCTTATTCTTTTAGTAAGATTAAAAATTCAGAATACTCTAATGAACTCTCTGACCCTTCAAACATTGCATTTAATAAGTTCTGGCATATAATTTATATTTCATTTATAGTTTGCTTTTAGATTTTAAAATCTCAAGAGATAAAAGTACGTAAGGAATGCGAGCTTGTATTTCCGTGCATCTAAAATTATACTTAGCTTAAATATTTTTCTTTAGTACCATATTTATCACACAATAAGGAATCAATTTCTGACCTCGATTACAATTTGCAATTAATTTGCACGCATGAAAAGTACGCTATTGATTCAGATGCATACATTGCCATTATCTTAGAATATTAATTTTTTAAGTCGCGTGCGTTCGTTGAAATATTTCCTCAAGTTCTGTATTGTATCTCATTCAAATTGCAGATTGCATTTTTGCCACGCCTAATACTTAAGATATAAGAATCTTGACACTATTCCCGGAGTTTCCTTTTATTTTGAGTTTTGGGTGTGAGAACTTAAATGTTTTAATCTATAATTAGTGATAAAACAATTGCAGTAATCATTATGTTAATTCATAATTAAAAGTGTCATCAGTCATTTTATATATTATAATAATTTATGATAGTTAAAATACTAATTTTTATCTAATTGTACTTGGTGATACTCCTTGGTATTTAACTTAAACCAAGGTCGTTATCGCTTAGAATTATTTCATAAATTTTATCCTTTATTAAAGAAAAGCACATTTAGTTTGAACGTGTCAATGACATAATATAATTCGTTAATGTGTTCCATTTTATCCAAAGAATGACATTTCAATCATTTAGAAAACAAGGCGAGAGGTGCAGAATTTTTTCTAGTTATATGTGTGCTGGCAAATTTTTATTGCCTCTTTCCTTTTTATTCAGATCTGCTTTCACAAATCAGCATTTAAGGAATGTTTAATGTAAATACTTTGAATATACAACTGAGGCATTAATTTATAGCAGAACTTGAGTCATTGTATACATTTGGGATGTAATAAATTTCAAAAATGTAATTTCTCAACAGAATTTTTATTTAATTTTAATTAAATATATTTTAATTAATTTAATACTCTTTATTTATAAAATTATTTATTTTTATTGGTGTGCAACTTAAGAGGAGATCTTTTAAGTAAATAAGCATTTATATAGATACATAATTATTTAATTTTTATTTCTTAACAGTCAGCTGATTCATGGGTTACTATACACAATTTGAAACTATTAAGTGATGGTGGAATTTTAGATCCAGATGACAAACTGAATGATGTTGCTGATGATAGAGAACAAGTTAGTATCAAATCTTATCTTGTTTCATAATTTTTAGTGCAAATGTTTATATTCTTGCTCTCAGAGTATCACAAATATTTCCTATAAATCGGTAAGAGCTAATTTAACAAAATAAAAGTTTCTTATATCTGGTTATTTTGTAACATTTTCATTTTTCACAAATCTAACATTTTGCGGATTGAAGAGTAAATATTTCCCATTATGCTATGATATAAAAATTCATTATATTATTTTAATGGTTTATGCAAATGTATTGTTAAAAATATTTTCTCTACGTTTTGGGAAAATAATGTATATACGCTAAATTTTGATGATTTGTTCGAAAATTTAAATCTGATCTTATTTTATTATTTTTAGTGGTGAAGAATATTGTAAAAAAAATAATTAACTTGTTCAAATTGCAAGAAATTCTTAAGACTCATGATTTTTTTTTAAATTGGAACTTCTTATCTTGATAATCTTAAGATCAAAATTAATATCTAAAGGTATTCATGAAAAATTAAATACTTGGAGTGAAAATAACTAGATATATAAACTGATTAAGTGATAACTGGGTGATAAAATTATATTTTCTGTTACTAACCCTGAAAATATTCTTTTACTTACATTTTATATTTAATGAAATGAATTATATAATGAAATTTTCAGATTAGTAAATATCAGAAGGTATTTGTAAAAAATTAAAGCCTGAAAAAATGTTATCTTAATTTTTTAAAATTTCAATCGCAAAGTAATTTCATATTACTATTACATCCTTAGATTTTTAAAATAATTTTTTTTTTAATTTTATATATACATCTTAACATTTCAGTAACTGTACCATTTTAATTTGTTAACTAATTATAAATATATGTAAATACAAGATATGTATAAAATTTAATATACTATCGTAACTTTAACATTTATAAGTGAAATGATTAGAATTCAGATAACTTTAAAAATAATCTAAGCAATTAGCAAAAATTGTGATTTATAATATTAAACTTTTGTGATTTTAATTATGTTTCTAGAATGTATAGAGATTGATTATAGATATTTTAAGGATCTTCAATTGGTGTTTATAACTTCTTAGGGCTACATATTTTATTTTTGCCTGTATAATGTCGCTGATTCTTTTATTATTTTCTCGTTCATTCAACTTAAAATGTTACATCAAAATACATTGAATTTAAAAATAAGAAATTTGATGAGTATTTATTTGAAAACAAAATATTTGATAAAGTAAATTCAAAATTTTCTATATTGAATGTTTTGAGTTATACATGCTAATAATTTAGTTTTCGAGATGTAATTTTTGATCAATATTAGAATGTTCCCAATTTTTAAGTGGCCTTACAAGATCGACTATAATAAATTATATTCAATATAGATCACAGCTGTGTATGATGAAGAATTATCCTCATATTTAATGCACAATGGTGGTGATGGTACAAGCGCAAGTTCTATTGGAACAGAAAGTCCTGATATATTTCAGTCTGTTGATATATTGTCAGCACCTCTCAGTAAACCATCTTATATTGGTTCCAATTTAGATATCAAGGATGAACAATTAATTGCAGGTATTTTTTGTCCCATTTGTGTTCAAATATACTTCTTTTATAATTAATTTAAAAATGTTTCATATTGAAGGTTTAACATTTCAAATTATATTTTTAGGCCTCCTTCCTCTTCATGTAAGAAGAGGTAGTGAACCTGCCTTAAACAGACTTTCCCCATCACTGTTGCCAAATATTGATAACTGTAAGAGATGGTCTGCTGCTGTTTTAGCCAGTGAGGATTGTCTGAAAACTTTAAATAGTGAAGTAAGGAAATATTTTAATTAAATAATCAAACTGAAAGTTTTTAATCATTGTAATAAATTTTCTTATTGGGAAGTTTGACTAATCACGTTTATTCGTTGTAATTAACTCTTGTATTTATTATATTGTTTAATTTTGGCAAATAAATTCATAATAAAAGTAGTTACATCTTTCTCAAGACAATGAAAGCAAGAACAACGAATTTATTATATTGCTTTGTAATACATTCGTTACCTTGCTGCGAATGTAAAAAAAATTTTTGTTTTATACTGTAAAAAGTTATTTATAGTGTCTAAATGATTTATTTTTACTGTTGATTTTCCATTATAATTATTTTTTCACTAAATTATATTATATATGCAATTTAATTATTTGAAAGATATTTTATAAATTATTTGTTTTAGAATTAAATGTAAAAAATTTTTGAAAGTATTTAAAAATGAAGAAATGAAGTTCGGCGTATACAGATATAAAAATTTTTCATATCTGTATACGCCGAACTTCATTTGCAGTATATGCTTTAGGATAAATCTATCTAATTTTTGTTTAATAATAAAATTTTTGATTTAATTTTTTTTTTTTTTTTTTTTTTTTTTTTTTTTTTTTTTTTTTACTTACACTACTGGCCATTTAAAATTGCTAAACCAGGAAGAAATGCAGATAACAAAATGATATTTATTGGACAAATATATTATACTAGAAATAACAAGTGATTAAATTTTCAAAAAATTTGGCTGGATAGATCCTGAGAAATCAGTACCCAGAACAACTACCTCTGGCAGTAATAACAGCAGTTATACGCCTGGGCATTGAATCAAACAGAGATTGGATTGCATGTACAGGTACAGATGCCCATGCAGCTTCAACACGATGCCACAATTCATCAACCGTAGTGACTGACGTTTGGTGACGAGCCAGTCGCTCGGCAACCATTGACCAGACGTTTTCTATTGGTAAAAGATCTGGAGAACGTGCTGGCCAGGGCAACAGCCGAACATGTTCCGTATCAAGGAAGGTCCATACAATACCGGCAACATGCGGTCGGGCATTATCCTGCTGAAACGTAGGGTTTCGCAGGGCTCGAATAAAGGGTAGAGCCACGGGTCGTAACACACCAGAAATGTAACGTGCACTGTTCAAAGCACCGTCAATGCGAACAAGAGGTGACCGAAACGTGTATCCAATGGCACCCTATACCATCACGCCAGGTGATGGGCCAGTATGACGATGACGAATGCACGCTGCCAGTGTGCGTTCACCACGATGCCGCCAAACACACATGCGACCATCATGATGCTGTACACAGAACCTGGATTCATCTGAAAAGATGACGTCTCGCCATTCGTGCGCCCAGGTTCGTCGTTGATCACACCATTGAAGGCGCTCTTGTTTATGACGCAGCGTCAAGGGAAGACGCAGCCATGGTCTCCGAGCTGAAAGTCCATGCTGCTGCAAACGTCGTCGAACTGTTCGTGCAGACACTTGTTGTCTTCCAAACGACCCCGTTTCTTGACTCACGGCTCGTGACGTGGTTGCACGATCCATTACGGCCATGCGGATAATATGCCTGTCTTCTCGGATGCTAGTGATAGGTGGCCGTTGAGATCCCGCATGGCGTTCTGTATTACCGTCCTGAACCCATCGATTCCATAATCTGCTAACAGTCATTGGATCTCGACGGACGCGAGCAGCAATACTGCGATAAGATAAACCGCAATCCCGGTACGCTACAATTCGACCTTTATCAAAGTCAGAAACGTGCTGGTACGCATTTCTCCTTCTTACAAGAGGCATCACAACAACTTTTCACCAGGCAACAACGTTCAAATGAAGTTTGTGTATGAGGAACCGGCTGAACAATTTCCTCATTTAAACACAATGTAGGTGTCGCTACTGGTGCCTGCTTTGTCTGAATGCGCTGAAAAGCTAATCATTTGCATATCTCAGCACCTTCTTCCTTTCGTTTAAATTTCACGTCTGTAGCATATCGCCTTCTTGGTGTAGCAATTTTAATGACCAGTAGTGTATATTAAAACATTTCTTATACGAAAGCAAATTCGACTTAATTTTTTACTGCATCTAAAAAATTGCGTACATTTTCCTTGAGAAATGCTTAAAATTATGAAACAATATTATCCACATTATGTGCATATATTGTTTTACTTTTAATATGTATTTGGTTTACTTTAACTATCTTTGTCTTATATATATTTCAAACTCATAGATATTTAACTTTTTAAAATTTGTAGTCTGGGATTCAAATAATCAATGTATTTTAAGTAATAAATTATTGTGAAAAGTGTAATTTAAAAAAAAATGCTTTTTAATCATGCAAATTTTCTTTTGCCATTTTTTTTTTTCTTATGCAAAGAAATAATGCAATTTATCAGTTATTCATTTATCAATAAATAAATTTATTTACTAGCAATATTATGCAAGTTGCTAATTATCTCAATAAAGAAGTTAAATTTCGCAGAAATCTATTTGATTAATGTATATGAAAAGCAATTTACAATAAAATGTGCGCTATCGATAGAAATCTATTATAATGTGCGAGAAAACTGAAATAGATTGCAATGATTGAAATATTTTTACAATTAAGCATAAATCATAATTGAACCTTTCCTTCTTAAATAAAGTTTACTATACTCGTTACATACATTGAGATCACCTATCTATTAGTAAGCTGTCACTGCCTAGTGTCTTTTTTGATGTAAAGTGGAAAAAATATAATTAATTAATAATCCCTCATAAAATTAAATGAAAAGGTGTGATTTCTAATTCATAACAGATCACAATACTTTTTAAGCAAGTTATCAAAATTTTTAATTGAATGTATCTTGAATATATATAAAAAAATAATAATTGTTCGATGGATAATTATTTTCTGAATTAAATATAGCATATGTGTTGTTGAATTATGCATCAGTAGGCTATACATGTGAATTTTACAATATAAGATTCTTACCCATAGCTAATGTAAAAACTAAACTAATCAATGAAAAAAAGATATACACACATATACGGCATATATAAATGTTATATATTAGAATAATCATAATTTTAAAATTTTTGGTCTGTTTTGTTATTTTTAGTATAAGTTAGAATATCAAATTCTATGTGTGTGTATTTTTTATTATGTTATATCATCTAAAAGATATTTTGGTATGCTGTGTAATAAGTATTTCATAACCAAATATTTAGCCAAGAAGATATACTGTTAAGCACATTTTTATTTATATATTTTAATAGGGTGAAGAACAATCTGAAGATGAGATTCCTCCTGGCGAAAGAGAAGATGGTAGTGGAGAAGAAAAATCTGTTTCTTATCATCAATACATGAATTCTTGGAATCATGAGTTAAATTTTAACAAAGTATGTTTGAGTTCAAATAAAGCACTTTTTAAAAGACATCCTAAATATCTAAAATATTTATTTTATTTTCAATTTATTGGTAGAAGCTAAATTGTTGACCTGCTAATTTGTTGAGCATATTATTTGGTTGGATAGGATAAAATTCGTAGATAATATCACAAACTTTAGCTACTTATTATTTGTTAAACATTCTACTTACTTAAAATAATTATATGAAATCTAAAGCATAAAATTTTGTTT
Organism: Latrodectus geometricus; assembly: GCA_026290005.1. Classification (NCBI taxonomy): domain Eukaryota; kingdom Metazoa; phylum Arthropoda; class Arachnida; order Araneae; family Theridiidae; genus Latrodectus; species Latrodectus geometricus. Next base: position 72,970 of record JAPDSC010122825.1, on the reverse strand, counting down.
TTAATTAATTTGGCTGACAATGGAATTGTCAGAAATTTGTATTATCTAGAAATACGAGTTCGTATTTGGAATTACAGGACCCACGCAATAAACGAATTGTATGATTAGTTCTAGTGTAATTACAGAACATGGTATCAAATTAGTAAGAGATTTTATGCTGGTGACTGACCTCACAAATGAACGAAGCCGATAGTTTGGTGGTCTAGCACAGGTGTAATCCATTATGATGTCATGAAACTTCATTCATCAATCGCAGCAGAAATATACAGCAGACAAATGGATTAACTGATACAAAACTTGCAAGAAAAGCACCCTAGGTTGGTCAACAAATCAATCTTATTCCATGATAATGCTAGAGAATACACTGCACAATTAATTTATAGAAACAAAGTTTTGGCGCAGCTTGTCCTTTTTAAACCTTGCGCCAGAAAACCCAACCAACCAACCATCTTTTGTACCCATTAGATGACTACCATTTTTTCTAGAATTTGGACAATTTCTCTATAAATAAAACTAATTCCAACATGAGTGAGAACTGGTCTTCCACGAATTCATTCTGTTCTCCAAAGTTTTTACATCACTTATGTGTGTGTCAAGCTGTCAGCCGAACGTTAACGCTCTCTGGTCTTCAATTCAAGTGTTCGTGAATTCGAGTTTTAACTAAGGCATGGTCTTTGTAGATGTTCAAAATTCACTTTAAACTAGTTCGTGGTTTAATTACTCATCGTGTGCAAAACTTATCGTCGATTTACAAACGAACAGAATTGTAGTTCACAGATAAACATAAATGACTTATCTGTGAACAATTTGCCTCTTAAGCATCGAAAGTCACAGACAAAATAGATGCTTATTTTTGAGTAAAATATTTCCTCATAGTATTAATTTATCAATCAATTTTTCACTTATTTTCTACAAATTTCATCCAATGAGTTTATTTGATAAATTTTTGAAACTCTTAAACTTACAATATTACAATCTTTAATAAAAATCTGTTCAAAATATATTTGTTCCATTTATTTCATAATCTTCTAACAAGTCAAAATTTGAAATGAATAAATATATATTTTATATAGGATGAAAGGAAAGAACCTTTAGGTGGACCTGTTATATCCCCACAACATACCTCAGATGAAGCTGATGCTAGTGATTGTGACTCTAATTCTTCCCAGCCAAAGTAAGTTTTCTAATATTTGTTTTAGCATAAACTAAAATATATTTTTCATATCAATAAAAATAGCTTTATTAAAATTTTTATTATTGCTCTGTTAATTAAACAAAATTTATATTTAATACCATAAATATCTCATGTGTAACTGCATATGTTGCAAATAAAAATTTTGACTCAAAAATATTTTTAAATATTGGTGCCATTCCTTAGGCGCATCTTATCCATGTTTGGACCATGAGCCACAACACAACAGTTTAACTTAATATTTGTCTTCACAAATATTAAGTTGAATGGATATATGAATAGATTAAGAATATATGAATATTTCTTTCTAAATAGAAAAATTAATTTATAGTTTCGATATTTGAAAATTTACGGCTCTTACATAAAGCCAGAAGCTTAAGGTTTAACACTTAGACCTTTATTCTAATCGTTCATGTATTTGGTACTTAACTTAAATGTGAGGATATTTATTAGATCTAAAAATATTTGTAAGATTTAATAACGTTCAAAATCGTCTTTAAACTGTAGATCCTAGTCGAATTCGCCTTTGTAATTAAAAATGTGATCGTAAATATATATATATATATATATATATATATATATATATATATATATATAACAATTTTTTGAAGTTATAAAGATTACAGCTCAAAATTCATCTTTGAAATTTTTGTAGATAATTTTACAGAAAGATGTTTTTATCTTTAGAACTTTACTTAATTTTGAAAATAACCAAGGCTATATGAAAATGAAAAACTATATATTCAGATGACACTAAAAGCAAATCTCAATTATTTTAAAAATGTAAATTTTTTATTTTTAGGATTCAAATTATTAAACTAAAAAAGGAAGAAGGACCTTTGGGCATTCGCATAGTTCCAGATGGTGATAGTTCAGACAAGTATGCAAAATTATGTTAAAAAAATTAATTTTCTACTAAAAAATTAATATTAATTTAATATTTAAGTTCGTTTATATTAGTGACTGATTTTTCAAGTATATTGAAAATTGAAGGACACAAAAAACCAGTTCATTTTATATTCTAATTTTAACATTGATAGAAATCATGGTGTTGTCATACAAGGAATTGAACCTGGAGGAAGAATAGATCGGGATGGACGATTTTGCGTTGGTGATAGAATAACTGAAATAAATGGCTTCAAAATAAGTAAAGAATCCTATCGAAATGCTCAAGTAATACTAAAAGATGCCATGAAAGAACCAGAGCTTAGTATCCATTGCATAAAAAAAGATACAGCTAAAAATAAACATAGACCTGCTGTTCTTCCAAAGCCTAATCTTCCTATTCAAAATAAAGAAGATAAAAATAAGACGTTGCCTGATAATGAAAAAGGTAATTCTTTTTAAATTCTTGTGAATAAGATGTAAAATGTACAAGTTATAACTCTCAATAATTTTTTTCTATTGCATTGATTATTAGATTTTTTCTTCCCTTATGAATTTATTTAACATTTACAATAAACACGTAGCTTCATATTTTATTTCATATAAATGTTTTTTCACCAAAAATTGAATTTTTGTGTATCGTAAAAATTTAGATCTGCAACTCGAATTTTATTTTAATTATATTGATTCAAATGGTCATGATTATTTTATCAGAAAATCAGTACTCATGTATATGGTTCAAAATCAATGATATTTTCATTGAATAAATTTCATATATTTGAAAATTAAATTTTTAAAATAAATACATCATAACTAATATCTTCCAAATACTGACAAACTATTAGAACTGTGACTACTTTGCTACTTCTCGGTATCAATAAATTTCTCAGTCTTTGTATTATTGAGAAGTTAAAGATGCGCTTTTTTTAAATGTCTACATGTAAAACTAATTTCTCTATGAATTTCTTATGTGAACAATGAAATAATTGCATTAAATACATTAGTGCGCAAAATTTAAGCAAAGATGTAAATTTTAAGCGATATTTCCGTAAAACTACAGGAAAGAAATTCTAGCGACCAGGATAATGACTACGCAATTCAGTAGAAAGATGATATGCATCCAAATGTCTGGCACAAAATGTCACAGGTAATGTGAACGTACACAGGACGCGTGAGTCAGCGTGCGCAGAGCTCAAGTCTACAATAAAAAGAAGGATAGACAAAGATTATTTTACATTAATTGCAAGTGCAAGTGAGTTCTTTCGTGAAATATGCCTAAGAAATTACCAGGACGACTTGTCACGGCGAAGAATGATCGGAAAGCTAGAAGAAGGGCATGGCGTAACCTGTGTAATGAGTTTGGAATCAACAAAAATTTTATTTCGTCTGTTTTATAAGTCTTCCCAAACCATAAGTACAACTGTTAGAAAGGTTAGTGGCCACCCCAGGAAATTAACTGCAGTGAATGACCACAGCGAATCGTGCTACAGGCAAAGAGCTCGAAATCAGTAAGCAAGCACCACTGATCTACAAATGTGTATAACAATGGGGAAGTAAATGTCGTGGTTTACTGTGTCAAGAAGCCTTGACAAAGGTGACCTATTCGCCAATCGTCCTAAACGCTGCATCTCTTTGAAAGTTGGCCATCAGCGCCTCTATTTAGAATTGTGCAAGGAACACAAAACTAGACATCTCATCAATGGAATCTTGTTCTTTACAGATAACAAAAATTTCAGTGCCACCAGCTATTCTCAACATCAATTTATTTGGAGAGAAGTAAGGAAACGATTTCATCCAAGTAACATCACAGAAAGATACCGTTATGGTAATATTGGAATTATAATCTATCTCAACAACGAAAACAGATGCTGATTGATGAATGGACTCTCTCATAGTTATTGGAGCTGTGTATTGGTTTCGCTTCATCCCATAATTCCACAAGAAGATACGCTGAGCTGGTAACCGAATAGTTAGCGAGTCTTCTTGCTTTCGGTTCCACAGTTCGTTTGTTCAAATCCCACCTTGGGTTTGGATATCTGTATGGCTCGAAATCCACTTTAAGCCGTAGGTGCCGGTCTAATTAGCCCTCGTGTGCAAAAAATGACCATTGAGAGACAAACCGAACCAAACCGCAAAAAACCACTCGTTTTTTATGGCAAAGATAGAACTCAGGGTCTCATTCACAGCCATATCACAATCAATAATAAAACATTTGGTATCTACGTGAACCATACTTCGTTTGCAGCACATTGCACTATATACAGGGTGTTCCAAAAGAGCACATGGTCCAAATGGTGCGCATGGTTGTGTGGGACCATGAGGAAGCAGAATTACATACGAAAGGAGGGTCAGAAACTCGATCATGTCAGTGAAATTACATCGTGACCGTCACGCAAAGAAAAGATCACAAATGGTGTAAAATATCATTATTTTACAACAAAACACAACCAAATGGAAATGAAAAATGCTACAACTCATAGTATGCGCTTAAAATTATCTTCATCAGCTGTGATGCATGTTGCGATGTAATTGCCCGAACAGTCTGTGGTTGGGTATACGTCGGTTCTGGAACCGTTGTCGATACATGGGTACTACACTGTTCGGCCATCTACAACGTCATACATGTAATATATACTGATTCATCCTTTCTCTGCCACGTCAGAACTTCGAAGGATCCAATTGCCAGCGCTTATCGCCCTCTAGCGGATTACGATCGCGTTTCCGACCCCCTTTCCTATGTAATTCTGCTTCCTCATGACTTGACATAACTATGTGTGCCGTTTGGACACGACTTTGTGGGACATCCTGTACAATGTCAAAATAAAATAAAATGAAATAACATATCACAAGTATTTATTACGGAACTTAGAATGGAAAGGAGGCATTCGAATGATATTTTGTTTTCGGATGAATCATTCATTTGTCTGCAATGCCTTAACTGGCTTTAATGTTGGATTAGAGTTTAAACTAATGATTCAATAATCAAATTCCCATAATTGTTGAATTAGAGTTCGAAGCTGTTCGTGAAAAACAAGTAGGATGTATAACAAAATGTTATGCTGGGATGTCATTGCATTTCACTCTCATACTCACTTATGGCGCAGCATGTCCATTTTTGGACCTTGCGCCATAAAACCTGACCAATCAACTCGTACTCACTTAGTACACATTACTGGTACATTTTCCAACCAATACTCATTCTTAGAATTTTAGCCGCCTGTTATCCTTTCTCGCCTACAGGACTGGTCTGCAACTATGCCTTAACAAGGCAATGCGGGACCAAGTATTGAATGCTTTGTTCAAAATTTCTTTTGAATCCGCTATATTGCTTTGTTAACCTGCCTGCCCATTTGTCAGATCTACCATTTATCGAATATAGTCAATGATAAGTAAATATAAAGTTATGAACACTAAAAATATCAGTAAAAATTAAATTTTATTTTCTTTTTATTTATTTCTAATAATCAGTTGTGAAGTTTACGTTTAAACAAAAATGTGACACAAATGTCTAAATTTAAAAAATAATTTTAATTTTTAATCGGAAGAAAAACTATATCGAAAATTGCGTCAAACGAATAAATTATGCAAAATAATAAATACTTATTTCTTCTTAAATTATTTACTAATCAAACATAATGAATAAAACTGATTTGAAAGTATAAAGAGCAAAATTTTTTACTTTAGAGATTTTTACTTAGTCATGTATATTAAAAATTGTAATATTTTCAAAACTTACTTTTATTAAATGCTTGAACTATTTAATTAAATAAAAAATATTATAATTCATAAATATTTAGTTGAATGATATGATCAGTTAGCTCGAATATCAAACATAGATATGCCATTAATATTTTCTCTTTGAGAGACAAGCAGAATAACAGATAGATTAATCTTATACTACCACATACACACACACACAAGAATATCGTGCAGGTATCTTTCAAATAACATTTGGTGCAGTTTGTCCTTATTGGACCTTGCACCATAAAACCCAACAAACTTCAAATAACATTTTAGTGGAAACTGCTTATAAATCCACAGTCAAACAACAAAAGTACAGTTTACTGAATCCTACCTGTAAAACTATTTTTGCATTAGTATATTTTCACTCATGTATTGAAATGTAATATTTCACTATTTAATTTTTTTTCCTTAGTGAATTTTTGAGTTGTATTATTTTATAAAGGCATATTCATAAATATATCATTCATTTTTCTTATAAGGAAGAGTGATTTTATATTTTAATTACTTATAAAAGTTTTGCTTATATAAATTAGTTATTAATTATTTAATAATACTTTTATACTAAATATGATTATACATTTTAGCACTGCCAAACATAATTCCCACCAAGAAGCTTCTTGCTAATGTATTGCAAAAGGGAACTCCTGTTCATTCCAGTATTAGGAAAATCGGCCGTCGCATTTTAGTTCATTTAACAAAAGGTATATTAAATTATTTATGAATATAATAACTTTAACAAATTAATTTCTTTCTTAAAATAAATCTTCTTTTTTATTAGGTTCAGAAGGTCTTGGCTTTAGTATAACATCCAAGGATCCAAACAATGGTCCTCCATTTTTTATTAAAAATATTCTTCCTGCTGGTGCAGCTGTAGATGATGGCAGATTAAAAACAGGCGATAAATTATTAGAGGTATAAAATATCAAGTGTGCATAAATACAAATTTTAATATTAATATTTTTGTTAATGTTAAGCAGTGAATTTGAATTTGTTTAACTTTGTAATGATTAATTCATTTTTAATGTCCTAATGTTTGAAGCTAGACAAAGTAATAAGTTGAATTTTGATAAATATTACAAGTGCTGTTAAGAACTTTCCTTTTGCATAATATATATATATATATATATATATATATATATATATATATATAT